>CYKH01000274.1:18093-35071 GCA_001460835.1 Bodo saltans | reverse complement strand
GCTGTCGTCGCTACTACTGCTGCTGCTGCTGTCACTGGAATCGGACGAGCTTGACGTGCGCTGCTGGTTCATGCGCTGTAACGTCGTGCTCGAGGCTTTCGTGTTGTTGTGGTTCGTCGTACTGGACGCACTAGACACAATGGGTCCATCCACACTGACACGCTGCGACTCCATATTGACGGTGTCCGATCGATTCGCCGCATCATTTCCTCCACCTTCTTTTTTGGATGGAAGGGACATTTGTGACACTTCCACGTTGACAAATTCACTGAGATGTTCAGCGGAGGCTTGCGGATTGGACACTGTTGTGTCTACTGTAGCTTTGGATGCAGGCACATTACTATTGACAAGGGGTGGAGGTGGCGTAAGCGACGGCATCGGGGACCGATGTTGCTCGGCAGGTGCTTGTTGTTGTTGTTGTTGTTGCTTTTGGGTGTGAATGAGGTCTGATGCAGAGATAGGGGAAACCAGGCTCTTCGTTTCTTCAATGGTTGAAGATGATTGTCTGGTATCATCACTAACGAGTAATGGCCGATCCAAAAGTTTCTGTGAGGTGGGCTGCCCGGTAGCCACTGTTGGGGAACGTGGTAACTTTAGCAGGATAGGCACCGGAGCGAGCAGCGATCGTCCTTCGTTGTGATGATCTCTAAGATCTGAGGGTTGCCCAATCTTTTTTCCTTCTGGCGATCCTGCAATGGATGAAGACTGGTCATCTTCTGAAACTTCGTCGTAGCGCTTGCTCACGCGGCGCATGAGTGAAGAAATTGCAGCTCCTCCTTGCTGTTTCGATTGCTCGCAAGTATGCTGGCTGATGATAGACGCCGACGTTGGTGTATGTGATCTTTCTGACTGCGGCGCGTTATTGTTTTTGATTTCGGCTGCAACAACCGCTGGGATCGGAGTTGATGTCTTTCGCGATTGGAGTTGGGCTTCAAGCTCTCGCACGCGACGATCTTGCATCTCTAACTTTGTCAGCAAGATTTCATCTTGTTGAACACGGCTAGGTTGCTGCTGAGTGAGCACAACGTGCACCGGCTGGGGTGCTTGAGGTGGTGGAGGTGTTGATGCGGCAACTGCAGCGGCAGCAAGAATTTGTTGAACTTGCTGAATAGAAGTGGCAAGTACTTCTCGCGAAAACTCTATTTCTCGATGTGCCTCAGTGCCTTGCTTAGCAGCCATATCACTCATGGCAAGCCGCACGTGAGTGACTTCCGTCTTGAGATCATTCAGTTCTCTCACTCGCGATTCTTCCCTCTCTCGCAAGATTTCGTTCTTTTGGAGCTCGATTGCAGTTTGGTACACGTCAACGCCACACCGAGCCGATGCTTTTTGTGCAAGCTCGGCAGAGATACTGTGCCTCTTTTTCAAATGCGATTGTAGCGGCCCTGCCGAGGGATACATGTTGCCACACAAGTAGCAGCTGAAGCCACGTCTTTCTTCTAGCGTTTCTCGACGATCGTCAGCCTCACGATGACTCACGGCAGCCCCACGGTTCTGACGGTTCCTTCCGATCTTCATAAGAGCGGTTGCCTCTCGAAGTTCGACAAGTTCGTCGAATAGCTCACTAAGTTCTTTTTTCGAAGCTTTCAACTTTGATTTCGTTTGTCCAACTTCGAATGTGGCTTGCTGCTCTCGAAACTTGCAGTATTGAATGGCGCCTTGAAACACAAGAAATAGTCTTCGAATTGTCGCAGCGTGCTCACTGGATGAGAACAAGTCGTCCGGCAAATCAACCACGTTCCATCCTAGCTGGCGAACGTGTTGGTCTTTCCATTGATTATTGCCACTCGCGGCAAAGGTGAGTTGAGGGTCGATGAGCGATATCATGTGGTGATCAATTGCTGGGGAAGATACATCGAAGATAAAGTCCGACATTGTTGTAAATGAAAGTACAAAACCTCCCTTGAACGCACCCGAAAAGCAACAAATATGCGAAGGAATAGAGATGCGAACTTTAGTGAACGGATGTTGCAAGCTCTGTCTTCTAGCCAAAAAAAGCGGGTCTTCATTGGTGAATGTACAGCGGCCCTCACTGGGAGTGCCCATTGACTCGTCCTCTGCGGAATGAAAATACAGAATTGGGATGGGAGGCAACTGATTGGAAATGAGGTAACTTGATTGGAAATAACCAATAAGTCAGTAGCGCTTTTTTTTTTGAGTCGGTGTGCATTTCAGGTGTTGTCAACTTCGAGTTCACTTCCTCGAGGTATTTTTCTTAACTTTTCTTTGCAAATCCTCCTTTGTAGTACCTGTCGTCATTCGTCTCAAGCTCTGCTTTGGAACGCTTTAAGACTGCAATTTCAGGATTATACTTGCTGAAAAGGGCAGCTGATCGTTCGCGCTCTTTGCCGGCAGTGTTGTACAGTCGATCGACAATAGTCAGAAGCTCCCCTGCCGACTCAAGATGCTTCGTTTTGCGCTCGTGAACAACCATTCGCTTGTTGGTCATTGCTCGAAGTCGATGCTCCTTTTCACGAATGCTCTGCTCGTACAGCCTCCCGACTATTTCTTTCAGCTCATCGGGGTCTACAATGGTCTTGTGAACCATGTCCTGGTAAAACGAAGCTTCGAGTTGTTCCATTTTCTTTTTCTTTTTTGCGAGTGTTTCAGTGTACAGATGCGAAACACTATTTTTCTCCTCTTCCGCCGTTAGCTTTCGCACTTTTGTTAGTGGAGGAAGCTCGGCACTTTTTGACCTGTCAGGAATTGGTGACGAAAGGCGCTCAAATGTTTCAAGGCGACTGAGGGATCGCGGCGCTGCATGGGGACGATCGCTTGTGTCATTCATTGTATTTTTACGGCTTCAACTAGTCAAGCTGCAAACGAGATTCAGGTTTTTACGATTTCAACGGAGGACACACAAATAAAAGGGACATTTTCAATTTTTTGATTAGTTCTTCATGTCGTTCAGTTCGATCGCTTCCCCTGCTGGTACTATAGAGTCCCGGGTAAGTAAGGACCCCCATATGTACACAGTATGTAGCAAGGTCACCGCGGTTGTGAGCAGTCATTCATATCGTGACTAAAAGCACACTGCGAGCCAAACTTGCAGTAGCCACCGCGTTGGTACGAGAAACACGGTTTGTTCGCCTGGAATCCTCGAGGGCGATACGTGCGATCAGCACCAAAGTACTCGCTGTCATTGTTGTGGTTATCGAACCGAGTGGTCGTGTGAGGGTACGACGGGCTACGACGCCCATATGACCCGGATGCATCGCCTCGCTGCTCGTCGTAATAATTACCTGCGCTGCTGGAATATGATTCTTGTCGATATTGTTCTCCGTTTGTTGTTCGCGGGGTGCCTGCACTATATTCTCGCGCCTGCGACGAGCTGTATTGCGAAGAGGGTTCGTCTAGCGGACCCCTGCTTTGAAACGACTGTGCTTGCGAAGTTGGCCTTGCGTGACGGTATGGGCAACCAGAGCGATCACAGGATCCGTGGTAGTAGTACTGATAACAAACACCGTGAGGCGGTGGAGCTTCCTCGTGGGATTGTTGCAGCTGGTGTGAGTGAGTGGCAGCCCCAGTATTGGTGTGGTGTTCATCTCGTTGATGACTTTGGTGATCCAGTGTTGTTTCTACTTCATTGACAGGGTCGGCTGCAACAAGTTGAACGTCATCTTTCTTGTCACTTGGTCGAGCTGGAAGCCAACTGTAGTTCATCTCAACTTCGATGGGAGCAGATTGAAACCCAACAGTATTCATTTTATCCTGAAAGTAATCCACGACTACGAAAAACAGTAAGCGGATTTTATGAGAAAGCAATCCCTGAAAGAAGAGCAATATCTCTTGCAGAAAGCATTTCGATACTCGATGAATGGCGAAATTAGAAACGACCGCGACCACGGGGACTTGGACTTCGTCCACGACCGCCACCAAAACCACGACCACCACCAAAACCGCGATCTCCACCGAAGCCACCTCCACGTCCACCTCGGAAGCCATCGCGAGGAGGGCTGCGGTCACGACCAAAGCCACCACGCCCACCACCGAAGCCGCGGTCCCCGCCGAAGCCACCACGTCCGCTACCGAAGCCACGGTCTCCACCAAAACCGCCGCCACGCCCACCACCGAAGCCACGGTCTCCACCAAAACCGCCGCCACGACCTCCGCGGAAGCCGTCACGAGGGGGACTACGATCGCGCATTGGGCTGCCTCCACGTCCGCCGAATCCGCCACGTCCACCACCGAAGCCGCGGTCACCACCAAAGCCGCCACCACGGCGACCAGGAGAGCGGCGTGATTCTTGAGGACAGCTGCCGCTCATATGTCCGTGTTCACCACAGTTGAAGCACTTCACCGTTGGGCACTCACGGGCAAAGTGGCCTTGCTCACCGCACTTGAAGCACCCCTCACCACCACCACCACCGCCACGGCCACCACCGAAGTTGCCACCTCCGCCACGGCACCGCCACGGCCACCACCGAAGTTACGGTCGCCGCCGAAGTTGCCACCGTCGCGGTCATCGTTATTGTCATCCCTTGGAGGTGGCCCTTGCTGGTGAAATGCGTTGGATTCCATTTCCTTAAAGACTTTGTGTGTTTATCGAACCCCTCAGAGTGTTGAAGCAGGCAAAAGTATTTATCTGCGTACATTTCTTGGCATCACATAAATAAAAAGTAGTTTGACTTCTTTGCTTGGAGTCTACGTATGTATGACACAAACCTCTACTCTTTCTACTTTTACTGAATTCAAACTGTTGAAGGAAGTATCACGTCAATGAGCGCTCGATGAAGACCTTGGAGGGAGGTGAACCTTGCGGGCTGGAGAGACTCGCGGTGGCTTGCTATTCGATCGAGCAGTAGTGGCTTGGCTCGTCGGCAGTGCTTTCTGTGTTCGAGGAACAAGAATCGAACCATCTCGTTCCAGTTTGAGGGATGACACAACATCTCGCAACCCTTCAGCACACTCGTCACATAGCAGCAGTGGCTCCGAAAGCCATTCGTCATCTCTGCGGACAGCGTTGAATTCTTCTAGTGTCATATCTGGATCAGTGAGCTGAATGAACTCTGGAACGACAGATTGCTGTTTGGACGAGCCGACAACGTCTACGTACCGAGTGCCTGCGGAGTGCGATGAGAAAAAAGAGATAATGGACAATGGGAAGATGACGTGTCGACGAGGGACAACACGGGCATCTTCTTGGGAAGTGGGGTTGATGCATACAACACAGCATGGCGTACCGTCGCCGCTATCATCGTCGTCCACGGCAGGTTGCTCATGCTCGTCATCATCATCGCGCTCGCGTGAAGAAGTGTTGTGTTGTTGCCGTTGTGAAGCTCGACGAGGGATCGGAGATGGGTGGCTGTGCTTGCTACGGGGTAGAAGTGACCGCGACGAGCCACGTTGAATCGACCGACGGGAACCTTCCCCAACGAGGGACTCGCCATCGGACGAGCTGGCATCGAAATATGAGTCGTATCCGCTGCTGGTCTGCTTCACAGCTGAGAGGTCAGGGCTTTCAGACTGTCTGTTCGAATGCTGCCTAGCAAACGAAGTGACAGGCTTAATCCCTCCTCCTGTAGCGGCCCCAAATCCGCCTCTTCTCGGTGATTCTGAGTTTGATTTAGCTGCTGTATTGGCCGATGCTTTCGACTGCTGTTGCTGCTGCGAAGACTGACCGTTTTTCTCAGATCGCCCCATGAGGCTTACCGACATCACACGCGACGGCTGCTCTACGCTGATGATGCGGATCGACGAACAGAATAAAACCCACAGCTGATCGTTGGCATCGACCTTAGCGTGAAGTCCGATGCTAGCCATACGGACTGACCCAAACGAAATGGCTTCTACATGAAGAGCAATTTCTTGGCAAACGGCCTCTAACTCCGCTGTGACCCGAGATGAGACTAAAGGTGCAACATTGACGTTCTTTGCCGTTTCTTCAACGGTCGTTCTTTCGTCTAGCGATCCTTTCGATTCCTTTGCAATGTCGCACAAATTCTTCTTCTTCTCAACATAAAAGACGTTGGGGGTCCAGTTGAGTACAATTTCATTGTTATGCACAGCGCCACTTTCAACTTTGGGTTCCACAAAGCTTTGAAGCGTTCCACTGCCACCACCTTCGCCGAGGAATTGGCGCACTGACGCAAGATCCATGTGACGTGTTTTTAGACCGTCTTCACGGCCAACGTCGCGTTCGAGAAGGACACCAACGACACTGCTCTTGTTCTTCTTTGCTCGTTTTTCAAATTGTTCCAGCACGTTGGCTGAGCTCAACTTCAAATGGCCTTTCTTGCGGATGGAGCCATCTTTGGACGTAAAGTACCAGTCCGCGACCCGAGAGTGACTAAATACAACTGTGTCGGGAATGCGAACTCCAACAAGAGTTCTACGGGAACGAGCTTTTTCCCACAGTATTTGAAAGAATGTATGAAGGATGCTATCGCGCATTGCTAGCAGCATCATGATGTCACGATTATTGTCCATTTCGTGTCTCTCTACTTTTCCGTTGAGCAAAAGAAACCAACAAAAACGAAGCAGGTGAACTAGAGTTGAGATAAACAGACTTGGATGCAAAACAAACATTGATCGACTAATGGAGTTCGAAATGAAAAGAAATGAGATCAAAGTGTCATTCTACCTCAGTTTTTCAGTTTGACCTACTCTCTTTCCCCTCTCTAAGAAAAATTCACCGTTCTAACCGTACAGGAGCGTAAAGGATTCGCCAGGGCTAAAGATAATGCAAGCGCACACATGAGGATGCAAATCCGTTAAGATGACGCCTCTATCTACGCCGTTGATGCTCACCTTCAGCATGCGGGAGTTGCAATCGTACGAAAATTTGAGCACATCACCATTCTTGCATGCAGGAAGGGATCGCACCGCTGTGGTCAGCTTTCCTGCTCGGCCGTCGACAGTACCAGCCCGAGTAGGCTTCCAATAAAAGCCTTCGGGCACTTGGCCTGGCTCCGTCTTCTCAACGGCTCCCACGAAACTTTCCATCGCCATTTCCATGCGGATCTTCCAAGTGACAAATCCCCCATCTTCAGGGTACGCACGACGAAGTTGATCAAATGATTCGTTGCAGCGAACGCCAACCTGCACAGGGGCGCCGGTGCTCACAGCAACGCATCTCATTAAGATGCCGTCTCCTTTATCGGATGTTTCCACATCCGGGTCTAGCGGGAACGTGAAGCGCAGAGGTGCAGGCGCACCACCAGCACCGCCACCGCCTCCAGGATAGTAGCGTGTGGGAGGCGCAACACTAGACATTCTAGGCTGCTCGCTCACTCCCCGTGAAGAAGTGACGCTGCCTGCGTACGTGTGCCCATTGGGGCCACTCAGCATTGAATGTTGTTGGTACACCATGTCGGTTCCATTCTGCATCGACTGGAAGTCAAGTGTCAAATTCAAGCCGGAGATGACCATGTCGCCAAGATCCGTCAGCCGAAACCCAGTGCCGGAAACGTGCGGGATGTCTAGCTTTAAAAATGTGCTCATGGCTGCCCTATTCTGAAGGACCTCGTAGTCTGCACCGCCGTTCTGAAGTTTTCGATATTGCATGCCTGCCTCATTAATGGAGTTCAGCTTGGCTAAGTATTGATTGCGAGCTTCTACGAGAGCATTGTCTCCTGACTCTCGCAGCTGCGCAAAGTATTTTCGGACCTCCAGCTCTTTCTGCATCAGTTGTTGCTTGAACGTCGCAAACCGGTCAGAGACTAGGCTCTCAACGTGGTCATACGTTTCTTGGTACTGCAGATTCACCCGATTAAGCTCCATGGCCATGCTCTCAATTCGGGCCTTGTTTTGGCCGAGTTGCTCCAAGTCGCGACCCATTTGCACGCGAGCTTCGTTCGATGCTTTATTAATGGGAAGATTGTCATGGGCGCGATGAGGGCCAACTTGAAGGCAGTAGGCGCAACAGAGCTCTTCACAGCGAAGGCAGTAAAACTCTTGTTTGTATTCTTCGTGGCCAGCAACGGAACATTTCTTGGATACTTGCTTGACAGCTCTGTGATCGGTAATCGGCATCGGTTGATGTGCACGTTTAGCGGCGTTCTTGTGCACAGCAATACTGCAATCTGCGCAAAGGACAGAAGAACAATCATTACACATAAGAGTTGCAAATGCTTCGTCGCACCATTGGCACGTCGCACGGTTGTCTGTGCCTTTGGCAAGGTTGTTGATGTGATTCACCAGCCCATGGTCTACGTAATCGGGCAGATTTCGGAATGTAATTTTCTCGTGTGAAACACCACACAGTGGACAGTCGAAGCCATCAGGATTTCCAGTGCGCTCCATTTTCGAGCGAACGCAGTCTAGACAGAAGTAGTGTTGACAGCTCAGCGCAATTGGTTCTACCAATACGTTGAAGCACATACCGCATGTGACCACAGGGTATGTTTGCTTTTGAGACATTCCTTCGATTTTCTAAGTGAAACAAAGAATTGTCCTCGTTAGAAATTCTTTGGAAAAATCAAGCGAAAAACAATCAATTCATGTTGACTGCTGACAAGCGAGAACAGAGCGTTCAACCTCGAACAGTGTGTGTGTTTATTGATGAGATATTCGTTATCGGTTTGTCTAGAAACGCACCACACACTCACAAATTCATCTGTGTCCTCATCGCTCTACAAACATGAGATATAATCAACAAAAAAACACACATCATTGATTTATGCCGTTGCACGTTCCTTGTCACGAAAAAAAAGTGAGAAGAGTCGTGGTCGACCAAGCAAGGCTGAAACCAAATCTGAGATTTTTTTTTTTGCCCAAGCTGTCATGAGAGTCTAAGGGCAGTTCTGCATGATCCATTGAACACCAATCTCAAGGCCGTCGCCGGTCTTCGCACTGCAGCCTTGAATCTGCCACTTGCGATCACGGCACTCAACGAGCTCCAAAATCTCGGCGATCATAGCGGGGTCCTTCGCGGTAGCAAGGTCTTGCTTGTTGGCAAAGACAAGAACAGGAACGCGGGGAACGCTATTGATGACGTCCACGAAGGTGGCGTGGGCCTCCTCCAGACGGCGCTGGTCAGATGAGTCAACGACGTACATCAAGCAGTCGGTGTTCTCATAGTAGTCTTGCCAGAAGTCGCGGAGGGCACGCTGGCCTCCGAGATCACAAAGCTTCGCGGAGCGTCCCTCAAGGCTCAAATTTTTAATGTTGAAGCCTTGGGTGGGGCCTTCCGGGGCGCCGCCCTGCTCTTCGTCACCGAGCTTCTTCAAAATGGTGGTCTTACCAGCATTATCGAGACCGAGAATCAGAATTCGGGGCTCCTTCTCACGCTTCATGCGGTTTCGGATGGTGCGGAGCATTTCTGCTGTTGAATTTACTCTAATTTGACTGTGCATTACACAAGCAAGTGAAACATTCAATGCAACAACTATCCACTTGGAACGTAATTGCTGTTAGTATACCAGCACGCTATGAATCAGATGAAAGAAAGAAAGAAAAGTATCGTCAAAGTAGTTGTGAAGACGGGAGAGAAGTCAAAATTCTCTCACCGATGCAAAAAGTTGAAATGCTGTAATCTGTGTGTTTCTGGTAGGTGACTTAGCATGCTGTCGAACAAGAGCAAGCCGGACAGCACCGATCTTGCAGCGCCGTGGTCATGTCCGCAATGTTCGATTTGAGCTCATCGACGGCACTGCTGGAGTCGCTAATCCACTTGTCGAGGTCTGCTGCCTTGTTGGTCAGTTCTCCAACTTCGCGCCCAACAATTGTCGAGCGACGCGACGCTTGTGACTTGAATTCGTCAATAGTCAACTTGAGGCGGTCGATCTCCTCCGACGTGGCTTTGTGGTCCTTGGCAGCTAGCATAGCCTCTCCAGTGCGGATGGTTTCGCTCGGATCGATTTCATTTGTTGTCGGCACACGAGCTGATTGGGCAGCAGCAGCAGCGGCAATGAGGGACTGTTCTTCTTCGAGTAACGAACGAAGCTCACGCTCCGCCTCTGCAAGGGTAGACTCAAATTGAGAGACAAGCGACGGCTGCAGCCATTTGTTTTGAACGATACTCAAAGCCTCGTGCTCTCCTTTCCAGCTCTCGCACTTTTTCTTGGAGAGTTCAAGGGCGGCGTTTGCTGCCTCGAGGAGCAGCGGTTCCTCTTTTTCCGCACTCTCGACAGTGCGGTGAGAGGCTTCCGTACGGAGTTGCAGCTGACGCTGCTCATCGGACAGCATCTGAAGAGATTGTTTGAGGGTCCCTTCACGCTCATGAAGAATTTCAACGTCGCGGGCAACTCGCGATTGCTCCTCCGTGGTAAGCGCCACGCGGCTTTCGGCTTCCTTTGCGTGCATCATGGACATTCGTCGTCGTGATTCAAGCTCATGCAAACGACTCATCAGATGCTGAACGCTTGCGTCAGTGGAGGTGAGGCGAGTTGTCATTGTGAGTTGGTGGGAAGGTTGAATGTGAGAATTTCGTTGAGAGCTAGTCTTAAACTCAAATCAAACGAAAAGATCAAAGTATTGAATTTAAACTCTCGTGACTAAAATGCCATTTTCCTGTCAATAAGCTTAGAATCGATACACACGACAGGTGGGGGCGATCAAACATCTTTCGTTTCTTCTGCGATCATAGCATCGATCTGTTGAGCATCGGTTTCGCACCAGTGCGCTAGGAAGGTGCCCTCCCTGGCAACGGAGCCGCGACGCTGGCCTGCGCGGAGCGGAAGAAGTCGGGTCAAAGAGGCGCTATTCCTATCCGCTGTCGTCGTCGCATTTCCAACATGTGGAGTCGAGGGCGGCGACCCGATGATGCCTACCGCAAACGCTACACGATCACGTCGTGCTGTTTTTTGATCCTTTTTGTTGGTTGAGCTTTCTGAAGGTTCTGATGCGTCAGCTACCTCTACTGTGGGAGCAAGCAGCGTAGGGCCGACGAATGATAGCAGTCCAGAGTTCACACTCTTTTCACCAAACCCGCTGGATTCGCTGCTATCGTCAGCATCTGGGTTATGAGCACTCCCTACAAATGTGTCCAGCGATGACCACAACGTTTCGTTACACTGTTCCATAATGTGGCTTGCCAGCCCTTCACACATGACAGCGATTGTTCGGTCAGAGTTTTCTGGCGATGTAACTTGAGTGCTGACGTCGAAACGGAACCCAAAGAGGACTCCGCGGAACGTCAACTGCATCGCTTGCCTTTCCAATGCACAGTTAGTCACGGTAACAGCATGCAGACCAAAACTGAAAGGTAGCCCGTGGCTTAACAACGTTGCAATCAGCGAAGTCGCTTTAAGAGATGCTGCAAGAGGCTTCACAAACGTATCGCGACTCACGGAAACAGTCGCATAAGCGCCAATCGGGTACAATGAATCGTCTCTCACACACACATCGTAAAACGTGCCGCTTGAGATGACTAGCGTTCCTGCCGCCGAGAGTTCAATCTGGGCGGGAGCTGGGCTTCGTGCTAGTGTTCGGCACAAACCGTCAAGTCGGATGTATGAAGTCCCGCCAACTGGAGCGGCGGCTTCGATCAATACGAAGCCATCTGTTGCCTCGCTTCCCATGACGCTGAGGTTGCCCAAACGCAGGGAGGGCAGCGTGAAGGACATGTGGACGCCGGTGGTGGTGACGGAAACGTTGATGCGCCCACTTTGCCCGTAGAAGGTGACCATTCCCACCGCCTTCGCTGCTTGCTGAGACGGATACACGACCATTGTTCCGGTGACACGAAGTGGAACTTCTTCCATCCACGGGGCCACGGAAATTTGTAAGGATGAGGCGTTGATGAGGAATGCGGCAAGCTGAACGATAGTAGAAAATTTGCATTCATTGAGATCAAGTCGAATGTTGCCCTTCCCCAACGCGATGTCACCAAGAGCTAGTTGCGCTGGGAATGTCAAGCCACAGTTTGTGCAGATGGTGCCATTCACAACCACCGGACATGGGAAGTAGTCTGCCGGCTTTGCTCCTGTGAGAAGCACATCCACGCAAAACCTGATATTTGCGAGAGTTGATCGTTGTAACCCGCATGGTGATTGGATCGATGCACCGCTGAAGCTGCGTGCTTGGATATGCACAGTTGACGTGCCAAGAGTGCCGGCAACATGCAACGGCACCATCTGATTGATTTCTTTCGTGCTCGATAAGTCTCCGGTTGAGGGGTCACCACCGCCACTGTAGTCTGGTAGATTGGGGTAGTTGCCCTTGTCGTCGCTGGTGGGTGACTGGTCAAATGGAGTGACGCAATCGGCACCAGAGCCCCACGCAATAAGTGCTTGATTCGCAAAGAAGGAAACGCGTCGACGTTCAAGGGAATCTTTCTTGGAGAGATCCGTCACAATTTCAATCATCATATGCCCAAGCTTCAGGCCTGGGATGTTGAAGAAGAACGTGTCAGGCACATTCACTGTGAATCGAGCCGTCGACTCTGTCGCAATGAATGATGACACCGTCACGACGCAAAGCACGGGTTTATCCAGAACAACCTTCGGTAGCATAGCGCAAATATGCACTGTAGCGGGAGAAAGAAATTCTTTGGGCTTGATGGAGGCGACAATGAAATTGGCGCCTGCATAGATGCTGAAAGGGTTCTTGCTTTGAAGTGGTTGCCCACCTGGCGGGACAAAATTAATCTGCGGAGGAGAAAACTGCATTTCCCTTGTTGCAAGTACCAACGTCACTGCTCTTTCTGAGATGCGATATTCATACAACAGCGCTCCAATCTTAGGAAACGCGGCTCCAGCAAACCAATCGGTTTTATTCAGCTCTAACACGATCATCGGGTCTGTCATCGTGTGCGCAAGGCTGGCAGAATCGCAGTTGCTTGTAAGGTACTTCATAGTGTGACGAAGTACATCAGATGTCAATGTCCATCTAAGGGCGACAGCGACTGTGATGTCGGCAAAGCCAAAAAGCGGAGCGGCAATCTTGCCTCGATATTCAGATTTCGGGCCACACCACGACATGCTATCTTTGATCAGCTTCAACTCTTGAAGGCTCACCACAAGCTCATCAGAACTGGCAGACTGTAAGAGCGAACACAGTGCATGGAACCGGTCGTCGTGGAATGAAACAGCCATTTTCTTAAGAAGCGCCACAAGGTCAACGGCACCAGTGGCAGCGTTGGCACCCCCTGAAGGCTTCGCACCACCACCACCCTTTTGTGGAGCACCATCTCCACGATTTTCTTTCAAGTGTTTCACCATTTGCTTTTGAAATGCTTTTTGGAGCGCCACGAGTGGCTGCGTCATGTGGCCATACTGATCAAGGTCGTCAGGGCTACGGAGACCAGTGGCAACGCTGTTGACTTGCTGCAATCCTTCAGTTCCACGAAGCCGCTGGCGTTCTACTTGCGAAGAATCAGATGCGTGGTAGTGCAGGGAGAGCGACGAGGTGAGATTGACTTTAGATTCAAAACGAGGAAACGACGAGACGGCGTTTTCAAAGCCCCACTGAACAGTGCTGAAGCGAATATTACCGCCGAACGGTCCAAACGAGAGCTCAGCGAACCGAATACGCCATCGAGGAGCAGATACATGTGGCCAAGTGAGGTTAATTTGACGAATTTCAGTCGGAAACAAAGTAGTAGAAGCCACTGGAACGAAAATCACTCCATCGGTGCTGATTTCTACTAACATCACTGCAGCTGGTTGGGGCTCCGACGACAGGGCTGCTGTTCCAGCAGGCTCACTTGAAGTTCCAAGTGTAAGAAGTTGTTGCTGGCGTTGGGCTGGCGTTGCACTTGCTCCCGCTTTCACTGCGACAAGATGATCTTGATTCCCGTTACGGTGACTATGATCATCGACGAAAAGTCCAACAGTGACTGCAGAGAACACTGGAGGGCAATTGAATACCCATGTCGCGTGAGCTTCGCTATCTTGGTTGCCTTGTTTCGCGGTCAAATCGAAGGCCCCTAATTGGCGCTGCTTCATGGTGGGAGTGATCCAAGCTGTGTCGGTCACCTCCGTTGAAGTGGAAAGCACATCACCGCCAAAAGGGGACACAAACGCGTTGTTGTCTTGACTGTCTTGCTGATCCTCGTCAAAACCGACGGTCGTGATGCGAACAGTGCTCGGCAGCACGGCAACAACACTAGTTTGGCTTGAAAGCGACGACCATGACACATTCTCTGCAAGGGGAGGAGATGCAGCTGCTGCTGCTAATGAGGAGCTGACAATGGGTCGAAGTCGCCACGATGCGCTTGGTTGACATGGCGGCCAGCCGCAGGTGCGCTCACGAGGCGGAGTTTTCTGAGCACCGGTGATGATAGGATCTGCGTTCATCAGAACACCCACAGGCACCCAAGAATTGTTTGGATCTTGCCGCTCCACTGCGTACGCAGAGTGTGGGGGAATGGTCGCAGTCACGGAGACAAACGCGGCAAGCCGGTCTTGATGCATTTTGTACGTGTACGCATCGACCTTGGTGATGTGTCTGCTGTGATGCTGATACATCATGGGTCCAGAGACGGACAGCTCTAAGCGCTTGATGCGAACAGTCTTTGCGCCGCGGTGTCGCGACACGCGAAGTCTCCAGTATCGATGAGAGCCTTCCGATCCCCAGGCAGCATTCCCAAGATCGTCGCACGACACGAGAGTACCCACCACACACCACAAAAGACCGTCGTCGGAGTATTCTACCTCAAAGTTGGTCATAAAGGTGAAGGAGTCTACATCAATCGCGAGAGCGATGCCAACCAGTGCTTGAGGGGACTGCTTAAAGTCCATTGCAAGGATGGATCCGTCATTTGCCTCAAAATCGACGATTCGATAGGATGTGAGTGTACTCTGCAAGATGCCGACAAGCTTGGTCACATCTGAGGACTCATTCGTGACGAGCGAGGGAGCTGCATTCTCGAACAAGGCAATATCTCGAATATCAAGCGCAACTCGTTGCTTCGACGAGCCTGATATCGGTGAAAATCTGAGCTGCCAGAAGCGCTTGGGGTATGTGGGCGACCATCGCACGTGGGCAGTTGAGGCAATGGTACGCCACGTACCAAGCTCTGACCATTCCAGGCCGTCGTCGCTGCACGAGACAATGATGTGGAATGAGGTGACATTGTTGTTGTTACTGTTGTTGTTACCGTTGCTGTTGTTGTTGGTTGCTGAGTCTCTGTTGGCCAACACTGCGTCGTATGAGGGTTGTTGCTGGCTACTTGGTGACGCACCACGTGAATTTGTGATTGCCGTTGAGGGGCAGATTCGACACGAAAGTCCAACAAGTTCTACTGGCGAGACACCGAAGTCAACAATGAGCTCATCGTCCACTGTGAACAAACTGCCACCACAGTCTACGAGCCCAAGGGATGCGGTCAACAGACTTGCGGGTCCTCCCATAATTTCCCCGCTGCTATCTAGCATCGCTGGAGAGACTGACAACAAGGTGCACGGGAGGACATGAAACAGCACTTGACTGTACACGATGGTCGCAAGCGCTGCGTCCATAGAGGTTGTCCCTGGAATCGTCGTCAACCTCCAGAAGCGATGCGACACGGACTGCACGTCGTCTAAGTGCCAACTTGATGACGAACGCGGAACAGCTTGGACGTGTTCAGAGCAGTTCTCCCAGTGAACACCATCGTTGCTGAATTCAACGCTCCATCGGGTGCCTGGGTTGCATCCATCCGATGACCGCATGGTAAGCCCAATGACAAGGGGAATGTTCTCTTTGAAGTCAAAGATGACGCTGGTACGATCTCGCGGGACTCCCCACTCCAGATACCGAGAAATGGTGTTGAAAAAGTCTGTCGTGCGGAACTCTGCAGGAGGTTTCATGATCACTTTGTGGTCTCGCTGGAGAACACTTTCCACAACCTCAGTTCCACAGAAAATAAAAAACGTCCTTGCGTCGCCTGGGAATGACACTACCGCAAGGTACGGCGTCTCTGCAAACTGCGGAACATCAAAAACGGGAATCTGCTCGCGAGTGTACGGACCCTCCACCACAGTTGCTTCCAAGACGTTCCAACGCAGAACTTTGTTGTCGGAGAATACAAAGACGTGTCCAGGATAATCCCAAATATTGATCACATCGTTAAGCCGCTTTACTGGGAACGGAAGTCCCTTGAAATATTTGCTGTCTGCGAAATCTTCAATCGCAGTGACGGGAGCTCCGAGCATTAAGTCCCATACAATCAACTTCTCATCACGAAGCATGATAACAGTTGAGTGGTCGTGAATGTTCGGATAGAAAATGGCGTCCAGACCATCGCAGAAGGGAAATGGCAGCTGGGAAAAGGCCGGGCATGATGACAGCGACACGCAGCGATTCCCAACCACATGTTCATCAAGGAAATCATACTCAAGCATCACGTTTCCGCAGAAGAAGAGGCACGAGTCGCCGTCAGGTAGGAGAGGAAGCACCGCGTGCCGTGGAGTCCAGTGATCGTCGCGAGGGATACACAGCACCGGCTGAGGTGCGATATCCACCAGCAGCTCCGACGGCTTTCGTAGTAACATCGCAGCTTCGGAGGTCACCACAGCGGAGGGTGAGGGTGAGAAGGTTTCCGTCAGCTCGTACGGTGAGGCATCCACAACCCACTGCGCCTTGTACCAAAGAACCTTCACAATGCCAACACCAATAGGAATCGCATTGACGAACCGCAGCCTCCAGTATCGGGCGGCATGAACGACACCCCAGTAGGTGCTGGCAGCAGATGCGGTGGCGATGATGACGCCAACATCGGTGTAGCACACTCCATCGTGGCTTCGTTCCACGACAATCTCAATCGGGGCCACTTGTAGCACCCGAGCATCTACCGTTGCGGTGTCAAGGAGCACTTGGACATAGGCAAATGCACTTGCGTTCATTGTTCCCAAGTCAAACTCAACGACGTGCGAGGAGTGGGAACCATCATCATCTTCATCGTCATGTCGCAACAATGCGCTGTGCTGGAGTAACGTTGGCGCTCTCATCGTCTCTGGGATAGAGAACGGTTTCATGATCCCATTGAGGCCAACATCTTCGCTGCTGCTGCTCGCGTGCAGGGGCGGGAGTTTGCTTCGCTGAGAGATATTCACGGTGCTGAGAGTCGATGTCACCTTGACCTCCCATGAGGATTCAAGACCACCTAAACCAT
>CYKH01000274.1:1570-17793 GCA_001460835.1 Bodo saltans | reverse complement strand
CAAAAGAGCCTCCCACGCCGCCTGTATTCCACAGAATCTCTTCAGGCGTATCAGGAAGTGCAGCTGCGGCAGAGGGGGTTGGCGCACCACCATGAACAAGACCAAAAGATGATTCATTTGAATCTACTCCTGTCTTGCCATCGTGCTTCGCAGCGACAAGCTTTTCTGAGGACTGCAAAGCCCACTTGGCCGCAGCATCCCCGAGGATTTCGTTCCACAGAAACGCAAGCTGTGTTGTACCGCGAGAGTTTTCGAAAAGGCGCAGCAGCGATTCTCTTAATGCTGTGAATTGGTGGGGGGCACGAATTCCAGTGGCGACGAACATGAACAATACACTCGGAGGCATTGTTGCGAGGATGATGTCGCGAACACTTCGAAGCTGCGGAGTTAGTCGAGTGCCATCAGCTGCAGCGCTTGCGACAAAATTTACCAAGTCGAACATAAGCGAAGGTTTATCGAGGAGACGAACAACTGTTCGAGATACTAATTTCTGATGATACTGCTTTGGTTGAATGCCTTGGCTTTCTCGGATTGCGGTGGTGTCGACGAACATGTACGCCGCTCCTCGAACGCTGCGATTGAAAATGCTACGAGGGATGTAGAAAAACCCTCTGTTACCAACATTGACGCCAAAATTCGGCTGGATGACAAGATAGTATGAGTTTTGGAGAAGTGTTTGACCAACCACCTTGGCACACGTGTAGAATCCACCACGAGGGGGGAGGTCAGCAGGAATAATCCCTTGATCGACTTTAATCCACGCGAGACAGAATTTGATCACTACAGCGACACACCGGTGCTGCTCACGGAACGCCCAGAGCGCCGCTCGAATCCTATCAAACACATTATCAGCCGGTCCGTCGATAAGAAAGTACGACTGACGTCTGCGAGCGAAGCATAACCTTTGGAGCTTGTCGACGTCACTCACTGCCGACCACTTTTGCCATTCAACGTAGTGGGCACGAGGGGGTCTGTTCTTCCGATGAAATGGACTTTGGTCTACTGAGAGACACCCGGTTACGCGTACTGCGTCACACGCTTGACGCAGCTCCATTCCGAAGATGGTGGGACCTCTACGCACTAAATATCGTCCCACTGCAAAGATGATGTATGGGTCGATAGGAATGGTGTCAATGTCGCTCATGAGGCTTGCCACCGTCACCGCACAAGCAGTGTCTTCTTCGCCGTGATCTAGGACTTGAAGTTCTGCAAAGTTAACGACACAGAAATCATCATCTGGAAGTGCATCGAGCGGCACATCGATGGATGTTAACGCAACATCGTTGGGAGACGGGTTTGCTCGAATTACACCTCCGTACCCATAAATGCCGAATCGTGTTAGGTGCCGAACGCACTTCCTTCCGCAAACACTCAACCGAACATATCGCAGCATCGTGTGAATAATTCGTAGGAGAGCAGTGGGACGGATGTCTGTGCCTTTCTTGACATCACGACACAGCATGACGATGGAGAAAGCCGCGCTGTCATGCAGTGGAACGCATCCACAGCCGCATACTTTGCATTCCGTCCAGTCGCCTTCCTTGGGATCACCAAAAGGCTTCACTGGCGGACGAAACAACACCTTGGCCCCATCGTCCGTGGAGTATGACTCCACCAATTCTACGACGCATCGCGCTAGCACTGGATGACGGTGATGTTCTCGTGTGGAAGAGCCATCGAGCGTGCTGGAGTTCACAACGAGCCGCATAGCTTCGGCAATATCACCTGCGAGGTGATTAATGCAGTCAACGCTGCACAGGAACAGCACACCGTCGTTCACATCAGTGCACGCTAATAAACACCGGAACAGTGTTTCCACTTCTGCGATGCACAATTGCGCGAGTCGCGTTCCCAGCCGTTCCTCTAACGCGACGAATATTTTGTTTTCCACTGTTCCTGTGATGCTGTGGACCATCGATTTCTGGCACATCACGCAAGCTGATGCATGCACGGCAACATTCGCGTTGGCAAGGCACTGTCGTTGAATCAGGATAGACTTGGGTGCAGTGTCGTCCAACACAATGCTGGTGAGACGACGATTTTGAATGGCTAGGCTCAACAATTTTCTCGACGAGGGAAGCGACAAAAGGTTTCCACGCAGGTCGAGCGACGTCAGCGTGGGGTGCGCCATAAGGGCGGATTGAATTCTAGCAATGTCCTCAGAGTTCAAATCGCACTTCAGGAATCTTGCCTCTACGATAGGAAGATGTTGCAATGTGGCCATGACGGGAATGATACCGCGATCACCAAAGTAGTTGTTGGAGAAGTCCATACACGCTGCGTTGGCGTTGATTTGACGGGAGAACGACTGAATGACGCCGACACTGTTTTTACTACATTCTTCACGATAAAACTTCGCCGCTGCTTCGGGCGACATCATTGTTAAAGCACGTTGCAGTGCACTGGGATCCTCGGAGATGGCGGCATCCACGAGGTCGTAGACATTCATAAACTTTGAGTTTCGTTCAGCCATGGTTTTGTGCCAAAAGTGTTTTCTTTCCTAAACTGTGGGTGAGAAATGATAATGGGTGAGTCATATTTTTCACTCAATTCTCAAAAGCGCTTTGAAAGCGGAAATGAGCGACATAGCGCAACGTTTCACACTCAAAAAGGTGATTGTGATTCCAGATGCAGTCCAGGCGTCAAACTGCGTGTTTTTTTTTACGCTTGCAACGATCGATAGAGCTTGATGGGCACATTCTGCGTGATTTGATTTTGATCTTCCAAAGTGATAACAATATTCACTTCGAATTCAACTCTCATGTTGCTGGTCTTCAGCGACGGGCTCGTGTACCACCTACATCATTGTTAAAGCACGTTGCAGTGCACTGGGATCCTCGGAGATGGCGGCATCCACGAGGTCGTAGACATTCATAAACTTTGAGTTTCGTTCAGCCATGGTTTTGTGCCAAAAGTGTTTTCTTTCCTAAACTGTGGGTGAGAAATGATAATGGGTGAGTCATATTTTTCACTCAATTCTCAAAAGCGCTTTGAAAGCGGAAATGAGCGACATAGCGCAACGTTTCACACTCAAAAAGGTGATTGTGATTCCAGATGCAGTCCAGGCGTCAAACTGCGTGTTTTTTTTTACGCTTGCAACGATCGATAGAGCTTGATGGGCACATTCTGCGTGATTTGATTTTGATCTTCCAAAGTGATAACAATATTCACTTCGAATTCAACTCTCATGTTGCTGGTCTTCAGCGACGGGCTCGTGTACCACCTCGGGAAGAACATGTAAACAGGGATCTCCAGCATCCGCATGACATCGCCATCACCAATTTGAATGTTTTGAATTTCAGTTGCTTCTCGCGCAAGCCCAGCCGCTGATGCGCAGCTTTCCACACGAATCAACTGAAGTTCCAAGCTCGTGATCCGAATGTCACAGTAGCGAACAGAAATCCATCCTGCGAGGGGAATATCGATATCGTTGTGCTTTTTGTCAAAATGCCCCTCAACAAGAAACTTTGGAACTCGGTCGCCGTTGTACCGCTTGGCAGCTCGAATATTGTCTTGCGATAATCTAAAATCGATACCAGTGTCCTCCTTTTGCTGCTCGATTGTTGGGGCTGATTGGCCTGGTACAATCACCATGAAGTTCAAGTTCGGCGACACTGTTTTCCCTACAAAGTGTTGCACCGCAGCCGATACATGGTACAAGCAGCTGACATAGACTCCCTGATACGTTTCGACCATCACACCTTTTGGATGCGTCGAGCGGAGTGGGAAGGAGAAGGGCAGTTCCACTTCACCAGCAGGCAATTTCTCTCCCTTTGGGGAAAGTGAGATGGTGGTGGAGATGATTTGCATAGGTTTCAACTGATCGTAATACGACTCAAAGGCTCCCAGCCCACGGACCGAGGGGTAGAGTGCCACTGTTCCCTCTACGTTGAGGCTTACACCAGAGTGAGTGGTCGAACTAGGGTTGCGGATGTACACAACGCCTGTGATGGTTTCCCCAGCGCGATACATTGCACCGACACGATCAAATACAACTTCAACTTCCATATTGTTGTTGTCGGTTTCCAATACACGCTTGTCAAATCGAGTTTCTTCTGATCTGAAATTCTTCTTGGAGTGAAAAACGCAGCGAAAACCATCGTTAGTGACATCTAAGCGAGTTGAAAAATGCATTCTAGGCAATTCGTCAGAAAGTAAAGCACGCACCTCAACCTACGTTCCCTTGGTTCACAAGCGCAACGACTCGCGCCACTTTTTTTTTTTGTTACTCCAGGAAAGGCCACGTGTGGTAGATCAGATACTTTGATGTCAATCCTTCCAAAGAGATAGCAATCAATGCTGTGATCAAATCGCCTTCCGACTGTGGGAGCTGAACTGTGAAACTCCCCGTGAATGCACGAAGCACCACTTGAAGGAATAACATACCAAGGACGCGTTTGGTCCTGCACTTTGCGGCACCAATCTTGCGACGTCGTGCAATGAGCTTGCCGATCGTCAGTGCGATCGACGGAAGCTGGAAGACAAAGAAGTCCATGTTCCACTCTTCATCGACAGAGGAAAGGAACGCATGCTGGGCAAACGCCATGAACGTGCCGGCGTTGAAGCGATCCACCACAGCTAATGCATCGCTGAATGAGGGATTTGCAAAATCAATGAGAAGGCGCGTGCAGTGCATTGCGGCAAGATACCTGGCGGGGACGAAGGCAACGGAAAGGCCAACTTCAGCGATAGACGAATATACCGTACGTTGGAAGTTTTTCCAATTTCTTTCGCAGGACTTCTCATCGCGCCGAACATAGGTGCCTAGGAACGCTCGTACTCCGTGGTAGAAACTACCCCAAATCACAGGTCGCAACAGCGCACCCCACGTGAGTGTCGCGGCAACAGCAACGCTGTTGATCGATGGAAGCTGCTCACCGAAAATAGTGGGCTGAGCAGCCATATGCGTAACCTATTTCTTGCGGCAGAGAGAAAAAATGGCAAAACGACACAACCTTCGAAATGAAAAAGCAAAATCAAAATTCCACAACCATCACAAGAACATCTCAAAGGGATTACGACGACGCACCAAATGGCGGAATGAGCTCCGGTTTTGCCATAAATGTTGGCGCAACCAACAGAAATGGTCTAGGCAAAGCGCCTGGCGCAGGGGACAGCAGCGTCAATGTTTTCTTTCCAATGTCAGTGATAATGACAAATCCTGCGATGTTTGCAGAGGCACACAGTTCTCGCTGAGGAGCAGTCGATACTGCAGCAACAGTGAGAGGCCTCAAAAGCTTCATGTTAAAATCTTCAAGAGTGACTGCGTCGATTAGCTCAACATCTTTGAGATATACGACAAGCCGCACTGGCACGAGTGGTGTTCGAAGTGTACCGGAGAAATAGCTAGTTAATTGAGTGTGTCGCAGTTGAATCCTATCGAGTCCTGTCTTTGCAGTTTCGGAGGGGGTGCTGCTCAGCTGAAACGTATGGAACTCGATTCGATCCCGCGCGAATGAAAAATCTGACGAAAGGCCGTCGAACAGGGTTTGGTTACCGCCGCATACAACGATGTCGGTGACATCGAACATCGTAATGATTTGCTTGAGCAAGTCGTACCCTAACTCTCGCACCCAGCCCATGGTATTGATGATCACACCACCAGAGCGGAAACCGGGTTTTGCTAACTGCACAGAAGCAATCGATTGTGCAGTCCACGAACACAGGTCCAAGTAGCGTTTGCGAGTTTGCTGGGTAACAGATTTGTCACCAAAGAATAACACCAACGGAATCATTGTCTGGAAGTCTTCGTCAACGGGGATGGTGGACTCCAGGAAGGTGCTGGCCATCGAACCAGGACAGGTGATCCCTCCTTGACCAACGTCAAGGTCAACAAATGCAATGCCCTTGGTGGTCGACACTTGTTGGTCGTCTCGTTCTGTTTTAGTGCCGGGAGCGGTGCTATGTGGTACTACAATAGCCGATTGGGAACGCAATGCGAGATTCGCGAGTGTTCTACAGGCTGTGCTCTTCCCTGTGTCCTTTTCTCCGACAAGAAGAATCACAGGACCAGTTTTATTGGCCGCCTGCGCGTTCTGCCGCTTTAAGTCAAAGCGAGTTTCTAATTCTTGAAGGTCGGTGGACAGTGCGCGCGGAGTTCGCAAGGAAAAATCACCGTTGATGTCGAGCCGCACTTTACCAATTGCTTGAACTGTCAGGTAGCGCTCACGGAAGCGGTATCGAACGTTCGGTCTCAGAGGCGCTCCAAAGATAGATGCATGCCCATCAAGAACAACAATACTGCCAACTTGAAATGAAATAAATATCTCGACAGTGTTTAATTCGACGCGTTCTGTTCTTGAAGAGCTTGATGCCATTTTAACTCTGTGATCGAGACGACCAAAAGTAAAATATAGTTCAAGTAAGCTGAGAAAACCACCTTATGTTTTGTGGCAGATGGCAGAAGCACAATCAAAGAAGCCAGCGACCACGCCAACAACAACACGGCGCAGTGAACAAACAACACACATAAAAGAAAAACAACAATAAATCAAGTTAATCAAACAGCATCGACGCTATCGCCAACATTTCTTTTTTGAGTGATGGCAGATTGGGGTGAAAGTAGTACTGAAGAGTGCAAAACAGAATTCCAGGGGTTGGACGCGTGCAAGTAGGGGAACATGCACTCGCGTTCTATGAATCATAAAGGAAAGGGGGAACACAGTTTTTGCTGATTTGAAGGAGGCAGCGAGGCTTCACAAGCATAAATCTAACGCCGATTTTGGATTTAAAGTTATTGCGCTCTTTTAAAGCAAAAGTTCCACGGCAACATTTTCACAAATTACGCGACCCTTCGCTTCCGAGAGAAACCAAATACTAGCCGGTCGAGCTCACGGGTGCAACTGTCTTCCACGTCCTGCCTCTGTTGTTGCTCTAATTCACTCATTTCTGAAAATGAAATCAGACTTCCATCAGTATCGGAAATACATGTGTATTGACGCTGATGTTGCTGAAAGTGATTTGATAATTCTACAGAGCATCCACTTGTAGGAATAGAGGCACCAATCTTCAGCGTAAAATTTCTACGAAACGTTGATGATTGCGCTCGTTTGAGAATGTCTGAGACAGGAGATGGAGATGCACATGCTGGAAGTTGAGGGAGTGGGGACGCAGGAGGCCTGCCGTGTAAAGCGGAGATGACGATTGACTTGTGGACGGGCGTGAGAGCGAGCGCAACGATGGGGTTGGGTGTGTGTGGAGGGACGAAAACACTGCACCTACCTTGGTCGCAGAGGAATTTGGTGTTGAGGTTCTTCCCTCAGTAGTCACCAGTGCCGGCGGTGCTCTGGCTATTGATGTTTGAGTATGCTGACTTGACGTGCTAAGAGGACGTGGCAATGGCTTGTTTTGCTTTTGACGAACATGCAGCATTCTTGCGAGTGCCTGATACTTTTCGTGATTTTTTGTAAAGCGAGAGAAAAATGACTTTAACATTGCAATGTCTTCTTAGACAGAGTTGTCGCTAACCAAATTTTCTTACGATGGAACAACTAACGTAGCGTTGCACACAAGTCGCGAAGCCGTGTGCGATAGGCAGCGGGTGCGCATTAATTCAACAGCTTGAGTGTCCCGCTAATCACATCCAAGTCTTTAGACGGCGCAGGTCCAACTGCAAGAATATCGCCCTCCACTAACGCACAGGGAAGCTTACAATCCACCGCCTTCATGTGCAAATCTATCAACGTCTGCCGGTCAGGGCATTTCAGCGTAATCTTCGCAACACCAATTTGATTCCACCACAAGTACCACTGCCACCATTTCTCCGCCACTGCCTTTGCGTCACTGTCAAGTTCGCTCGAACCTTGGTATGCGGTGAATGTTGTGTGCAACACCGCGAGCGCAGCTTGCGCGGCCTTCGTCGCGATAGAGGGCGCGGACATCATCGGCTCATCTTTCCGAACAATGAGAACCATCTTGAGACGAAGTTCTTCAAGAGCGGCTGTCTCGCTGTCAGTTTCCGACTCCTCTTCTTCATCTGACCAATCTTCAGACGAAGAGTCCTCATCACCATTCGCTTTATTACTCTCCTTAACCGCGGCCTCGTGCTGTTTGGAGGGAGCTGCTTCTTCTTCGCTTTGCTTTTTTAGTTTCAGTTCTTCTTCTAACGCTTTCGCACGCTCACGCCGCGTGAGAAGAGGCGCCGTTGGACGTTCAGTTGGTGACGTCGCGTCACTAGATCCATTCGAATTTGGCGCAACTGTCACTTTTTTCTGCGTTGTTTGCTGTTGCTGCTGCTGCCGAGACGCGCTGCGTAGGTAACACCATCTGCCAACTAGAATACCTATTACAAGCCATGCCAGCATGCACGCAACGAGTCCAATCACCGTGCCGCCTTCTTCAGCGGCGGTTGAAAAGAATACTGTGTATGGATCGCTCAGTGAGTCCATGAGACTTTCTCTTTTTGTTAAATATTTGCAACCTAGACGGAATGCGAATCATGAGCCATGAGATGAGGGGGGATGGATCACATCGAAGACGTTTGAATTGGAGAGGGAGTTGGCAACATGAAGGGGGCAGGAATCATCGAATGTAGTAAGGGGGTAAAGGGCGTGTTTGGAATTCCTCAGAGCAAAAAAAAAAGTTGCTAATGTCCACGACGCCAAATGGGGGTCACACCAACGATGGGGTTGACGAAAGACTTTCATTGGTGCTACTACTGTCATTGCGTGAGCTAACCAGCCTGATATGGTAGCGGGGAAGCCATACAAGTGGAGGGGGCCTCCCAGGCATTGCGGCCGCGACTACAGGAGGAAATTTATCGTTGCGAAGCGTGTGATACGCACTATCTTTCGCATAGAAGTGCGCCGCTTGAACCGACGTCGGTGGATACGTTCTATGCTGGTGTGCGGGTCGAGGAAATCGGGACGATGGATTGTGGCCGTCATCATCAAGGCGATTTCTAAAGAACGATTGATATGTATTGTCGTCGAAGGAGTATCCGTTGTCGCTGACTCCTACTCCCTCGAACGCACCAGAGGCATCTTTAAACGCGCTTCGCATCGATGAAGACGCCCATAGGACAACAGGAATGATGAGGATAGATAGCACTGTGGATAGGATCAGCGTGAGGGCTATGCAAAGGAAGCATGAGCGCTTCCTAGATATCGCTGCTACTTGTTGTTGCTGCCTGGTGTTCCTACTAGACGTTGCGGAGGGGGACGCAGATGGAACATGTTGTGCCTCGTTGGTTGAGGGCATGCTATGCGGTATAAGTTCGCTTTGCACTTTCGGCGAAGCTGATAGAAATGTCAAGTGCGATTTTGGAGCACCAACTGTTGACGCGCGAAGTTCATTCGCTGCGAGTTGCTGCTCCATTTCGAGAAGATCTTTCCGAAACAGCCGCTGCAAGTCTTCCCAAATCAGTCGATCCGTTTCATCTAAATCGTTGCGACGTGGCAAATGCCGTTGTTTCATTGTGAAGAAAAAAATATGTTTGCGTTTACCTCTTTTGCTCACGCGTTCTGTACGTAAACACCGATTCAAAAATCTGTTTTGCTCATTTGGTAAAAGCGGCGATTTGGCAACGTTGTGTAACAAATTGACTGAATCAAAACGAAGAAACTGCAACTTGGTATCTGTTGCCTTCGGTGGCTTCAATTCAACAGTCTAGAAATGATGATGTGTACGAGGTGCACGTTAAAAAAGCATTGTGACCATATCAGGTGCGTGCTTACATGATACTGCAGCACTTAGCGCATCCTGCACGAGGCTTTGGTTGTTGTGCGTTGGGTCCTGTTGATGGTGGAGGTGTTTGCGTCGAGACCGCTGTGCGACCAGGGGTAGCGACAACACTTTCGCGATGATGATGTTGTTGCGATAATACTGTTTGCTGCGGTGGGTTAGAGGCTGTCGAGGAGGACGCTGCGGGCGCTGACTCAGTGGGCGTGGAGCGCAGTGGAACATCTCTACTATGCGTCACAGCAGGGAACGTGGACGCTAGGGGAGAGGAGTGAGCTTCTCCTTCGTTGTCGTTTGACTTTGTAGTTGTGGTAGGTGTGGCGTCAGCATGTAGTGGCGCTTCCGCACCAGATTGTTGCGTTGAATGGGGAGCTACCTCGTCTCGTTTGATAGCAAATGAATGTCGATATTGCACTTGGCGAGACTCTTCGTCGGAAGCAACGACCAAGTCGGGAACTGTTCGCCGCGGACTTGGCCGACGCTTCGGCAATCGAAGGGCGTAGTACTCAGGCCCTCGTTCTTCGAAGCCGTATTTCACGGGCGATGGAGAGAAGGCTCCTTCGTTTGCCACTTTTGTGTAGGTTGTGCTGTGCTCGGCAGCCGCCGCCAACCTCTCTTGCGTGAGAGCGACTTCATGAGCGTATGCTCGTTCTTCCAGCGAGCACAATGTATCGGCATCTGATACGTTTCCACCGGGCACGCTACTTGATGCCCTCCTACGCAGTTTTGTAGCGCTCACATCTCCCTCATCGTCATCGGTTGCGATATCTTCAATACCGACCAAAGCCACAGCTCCTTTCGTCACAGCAGCAATGATTAGCAACTCAAGGTCATGACGAGCCAACAACAACCCGTCCTCTTTTACAACGGACAAGTAGGGTGGCTTCGAGTCGCCGGGAGTACGCCGCAGACTGCCTTGACGAGGCATGCCAACGATATGTCGTGCAATAATCTTTGGTGAACGTGAAGAGGACGTTTGCTTGTTTTCTGGTGCTTCGCTTCCAAGAAAAGCAGTTCGAAGCACTCGAAGCCATTGTTTTTGTACTCTCCTTGATTTCTCTAGTGCAGATGTGTAGCCTCGTGGAGGCGACCCTCCAGGCGACGACGATGCGGCGACGTTTGTCGTCGCTTCCACTGACCTTGGATCGAGTGCCCAATCCGTGACCACCCAATCGGCTGCATTCAGACCGCCACGACTGACATCGAGCGGGGCACCACATGCAACAGACTGCAAGGAAATATTCCCGTGCGTGGGAAGCGTTAAGTGAATTGCGACATGCTTGGAGATAGCGTCGAGTATTCGCTCCAGCACCTGCAGCGACACCATTGTCGGAGTAAATACACCTTCATCATCGTCTTGACGAGTCGTATTGTTTGTAATAAGTTTCCGACTGCTCTTGCGACGCTCGCGAAGTAGAGATCCATCGTCTCCGTCTACGCTCAAACCATTTTGCCCGATTCCGTAGCAGATGTCTCCAAGTGTAGGCCCAAGGCGGCGCGCAACGCTGACAATGCTGCACGATGGCGACAGGGTCCCAGTTGTTGGTGCACCATTATGCTTCTCCTCTCTGACGGGTTGATGATCCACTGCGTAGACATCCTCCGGGAGCGAAACAGACCGGTTGGAGCTCCTTGCTTTCAGGAGCGCCTCGGCTCTGCGCTTACAATCTATGAGCGATACACCTCCGCTTACTCCGTCCACATTTGCTTGTGGCAGCGTTACCACACGAATTTCGAAAGCACCCGCAGTGGTTCTATCCGCTGCTGAAAATCTTGGGCCGTTCGAGCTCCCTCGAGCAGTTGAAATGCACTTTTGGAGCACCAGAAGCGGAAAAAGTGACTCAAACAGCGTCGTTGGATCTGAGTGCATTTACGTCAAGAGACTAGCACACACGACGATTGCGATACACGTCTGTCCGAGATGATCTTCTCTATCTTCTATCCCAAGAAAACAACAAAACTGCACAAAGTTTTTGCTAGCGGAGCTCAACTTCATCGTCGTTTAGGAAAGTCTCTTGTTCTTGGTTGATGACGCTCAATTTTTCACACACGACGGATGACATATACTTGGGCTCATTTCACACAACAGCAGCACGCAATACGAGAATGCCAACAGAGCAAATCATCTACCCTCCCTGATCAAACAGTGAGAACAGAGTTTCGACGCATACGTGAGGTGAAACAACAAACAAAGAAGGGGTGAAGAAGAGGGATGGAGTGTTGGGAGGTTGGGGGTTGGGATTGACGCACAATCTCAGAAAGGGCTGTGTGAAGAACATGACGCAGGTTCCATTGTTGTTTTTGTGGGGTGCGTTAAGCACACAGGGGCGTTCTTACAAGTACACACATACAAGATAAGAGAAAAAGCAAACCAAAAAAACACACAAAACACACGATAATACATTCACATTGCACCCATCCATTCATGGAGAAGGAGAGGCGATGATTCTGAACGTTCTTCTTGTCTTTGTAAGATTTCGCACTCTTGACATTAGTGGAGAACCTGAAGAAAGCGCCCTTCAGCGACGAAAAAACAAACACGAACACCAAGAACCAAATGAAAGCAAGGTGCTCAAAATGGAAAATATTTAATGCTGCTCCACTTCATTGCTACTCATAATGAAATTGGACGAAAGGGTTAGGTAAAATGCAAGTCTTTCGAGCAGCTTTCTGCTGTTTTCTTTTCTGTTTTTTTTGCTTACCACACGCTCAGCTTCAGGTTGGTTTCGTTCCCCTAGACCAGTTGTAACGGTATTGCTGCAGCGCAGTTTCGTTCAACTGCGATCGTCTCTTCACCGAGTTAATGTTGGGTTGTCGACAAGGGCGCAACAATTAAGGGATCATCCTTGAGGATTTCACACGTTGCGGTGAGCCGCAAGACACCTTCACGGATAGAAACTTCACAATTCGGTGTTCTCTCAGGATCTCGAGCCACTGCACCGCTCAATTTGCCAACGTAGTAGCCTTTGATGTGCGTCTCAGATTCTGCGTACAGTGCATACCCTGAAATGAACGCGAATAAGCGGACAAAAAGCTGTGGGGTGTACATAAGCTTTGTCTTGGGCTCGAATCCTTGGCACATAACATTGCACAACACAATCAAGTCGTCGCGTGTCTTCGTTTCCATGCCCGTGGTGCTTGCTAACGGGTAGATGCCAAGGTGCACAAGTGCATCATCGACGGTGACAGTAACTTCAACCATTTTTGGCGCATTTGGGTCAATAGCGGGCACGCAGGACGCAGCGCGCTCCTGCGCCACAAGTCGTTCATGGGTTGAGCATACCATGAAGAACAGTCGCATCGTCATCCGAGCAAGTTCGAGCGGTAACATGTTCATCGAAGAAGCTGCTTTGGCTTGCACGAGGCTCATAGCCGACCTGTAGCCAACTTCGTAATCATCTCTTTCCTTCGGGAAAAATAACGATGAGCGCTGGAGGCATGCGATGCTGCAGAATAGGCCTTGTTGGATGTCTTTCGTTGGAAGATTCATCGTCTGTAGGTTGTTGGCACTCAAGCAAACGCAGCAACAATCGGCGGTGTTGAACATTGACGGCATTGCGATAATCCAATCGGATTGCTCGCTGTAAAGTAGCTCCCCTTCTTGAAATCCACGTTTGGTGAAAAAGCGCTTCAGGTATTGCGCATTGAGGCGAATGCTAAGGAAAAACAGCGCCTTGTCAAGGAGCTCTTGTTGGGTCTTCAAAAAGTTATTCATCGACGAAACTTCTAAGATTTCATTGCTGTGCGGCAACAGCAGAAGGGAATGATTGATCATCAGGCTCGCTAGTGTATACTTTCCTTGAGCCTTGTACGCACGTGCTGCGCGAAGGTAGCCCTTCACCCAACTGGTGTTGATGGCGATGACGTCGAGTGCATCTTTTAGAGCCAGCCCCCACTCTGATAGGAACAGGTAAATGGTGGAGCGAATGCACAAGTGCTCTTTCCTGAATTCTGCAGTGATATCTTCTTCTATGACGCGATTGATATCTGCTAATGCTTCGGCTAACTTTCCTTTGGCAAGCAATGCCCACGCAGTCTCCGAGGACGGACACTTCACAGGAAATGATGCCATAGTTTCGTAGTTCTGATGAAGGATGTTCACCTCTTCCTTCGTTTTGGCTGTTCCCCGGCCAGCGCGTGGACCGAGATTGCCGACACCACCCACAGACTGGGCAAACGACGAGGCGGTGTTGCCGTTGTTCCCGCGTGTTTTGGGGCTATCGTACGCCTCAATCAATTCAACGGAGAGACACACACGGGGGAGGGTAAAGGTATATTTGATGGCTAACGTGTCGCTTTCAAACAACACTACTGCTAAGTCGTCTGTAGAATGCCGAAGAACCTTGCCCACTGCACGACCATTGCAGACGGCCTTCAAGACTCCATCCCAATTGTCCTTTAGGAGCATTTTCACATCGTCTTCGTCTGTGACCCAAACCTTCATTCCAAAGGGTAGTTGCGCTTGGGACAGTAGCGGCATCTGGGGCCTAGAGTCATTCAACAGGGACATGACAGGTTCGGGAACAAATAACATTCCGTTTGCAGATTCATCGACACCACTGCTTCCGAACTTTTGAACAACACTCTGCAGCGCGACGTTCAACTGCTCTCCACGGATGGTAAGATCGCCCCAATCATCGGAACCACCACTGGCCGCAAGATCATTACTGTCCTCGACATCATCACCGTCGTCAACAGCGCCTTGCTGCTCAACGTCTAGCATTGCTAAGTTTTCTTCTTCTCCATCTAGTTCTTCGTCCATGTTTGGACGTCCGATCATGGAACTCATGTCACGCGCGATGTTGGATTTTTTTTTTGTACTTCTTGGTGTAGTGATCTCAATGTTCTCGTTGTGGTGTCGCGCAGGAAATGGAGCTGCTTCACACGCCAAAATTACCTCTCAGAAACTCCTTCGAAAGTATTTGCTATTTCTTGACATCAAAAAGTGAACCACAGGGAAACGGTTAAGCATTGCCTAATTAAAAATTTCAACGAGCTAAAACAGCAAAGACAAAGGCGATTGTCAACATTATGACGAAGAGAAATGAAAAGAGAGTTCGAACAAGGCGTCTCCAAGTTCGAGCAACATCAGGTTAGCCTGCACACACACAGCAAACGGCGGTCACCTAGTTACCACTGACAACCTCAAAGTGTTTCTTTGGCGGTATGATGGCTGCGTAGTAATCTTGCGCCGCCAAATCTCTCGGAGCATCACCCTCCGTGACGATGCCATCAAGGACTCTTCTCCTTGCAGCCGCTGCGACGACCAGTGCAGCGGCGGCAATCAACGTTTCCACTTCATTCTTTCGGCGCTCATAGAGCTCATCATCGCTGGCGCGCGTTGTGTTGAGTTCATGGTAATAGTCATAGCGGATCCTTTTGTGACGGTTGTACTCAAAGCCCTTTTGTGTGACGAAGTAGGCCGTCATTAATGTGAAGGCAGCTGCAAACATAAGGCCATACTTGTTCCTCGTTGGGAGGTTGCTTCCGTCGTTCAACCCCTCCACGGTTCTCTCGAACGCAGTCTTTGCGTTTTGCATTTTTTCTTGCTCATCTCGCCTGCGACGGAGCTCCTCTTGGAGCTCACCTGAGGCGGCTGCTTGTTCAGAAAAGGAACGATATCGAGGTTGATTTGCACGAACTAGTGGTTTATCAAGCGTGACCCACATTCCTGTGTCACGGTTTTGGTACATGTACTTCCCACCAGGCGTCACACGCTCCGTCTCACTATCCAACGCGCTAATTTTTGTGTAGTCTTCGCTGTCACCAACGCTTTCGTCTCGAGCGAACGGCGCTGCGTAGTTCCTCGTGGAGCTGCCGATATCTGCAGAGCCAACACCAGCAGAGCCAGCGGCTGGTCGACCGTTACCAGATAAATGGAGCCGCTCAAAAGCGCCTTCCTTCAGAAGTAAATTATGTGCGCGATTGATCTCCTCCATGCGAGTAGAGTCCCCATGGGCAGCATCAGGATGATGTTGTTTGGCAAGCTCTCGAAATTTCGCTTTCACTTGAGCCTTCGTTGCACTTCGAGTGAGGCCAAGTACCTTAAACGGATCTTTGGCGCGAAGCACGCAGCCTATGCGAAACATCGCTTAACTCTAACTACACAGCACCAAACGACGACAAACAATAGAAACAGGGAATGTCTCAAAATCATCCCGACAAAACATCAATAAATAATGCCAAAAAAAGAAAGAAAGAAAGCAATTGCCTCGCAGTTAACACTGTTGCTGATAGAATAATAGATACCTATGAGTCGCGACAGTTTAGTTTGCACATTCACGCAATTTTTTGTTGTTGTCCACCGCAAACATTCAGGCATTTTTTTTGTTTTGTGAATGACATTGTTCAAAGCTTCAGAGGAAATAAACTCAGCCGCGGCGACCACCGTTTCTCAAAAAGCTGTAACAAGCCACATCTCATTCATGTGAGCAATATTCGTTTTACTTCTTCTGCTCCTCCCCCTGCTGCCCTTGCTGCTGCTGCTCCCCCTGCTGTTGCTGTTGCTGTTGCTGCTGGTCGGCGCTGCCGCTGTTGTTGTTGGT
>CYKH01000268.1:0-30541 GCA_001460835.1 Bodo saltans | reverse complement strand
GGCTGCCAAATCAACATCAATGGATTGGGTAGTGAGTGTCATCACTTCACTGAGAGCATGTGCCGTGGCTGCTGACTGCAGTGACAACAGCGGAGCCACATCATCAGCTTTTGCAGAATGACGCGGCGCGAAGGGAACGAGCGGCACACAAACTAGCTCAGTCTTTCCACAATGTAGTGCCTTCATAAATGACTCCACTATTGCTTCATTCTGACCAACAGAAAAGCTGCATGTGCTGTAAACAAGAATTCCTCCAGGCTTAAGGCACTCGAATCCTCGGGCAAGCAGATTCAACTGAAGTGCATGAAGCTCCGATGAGGCCCCTGAGGAGGAGTGATTACCATCCTCTTCTGAGATGCTGCCAACCTTCCCATTGTGCTCGTCGGATGCTCCCATGTAATTCATGCGTTCCATTCGGTGAGTGTTAGTGATGCCAATGGAGGCAGAAGAGCGTTTCTCCCCCTCTTCCTCTCCGCTTGCGCCCGGCGGGTCTGCTGGAAGGTCCAAGTGAAAGAGGGAGCCATCATGCGTGCATTCCACATCGACCAACACTTTATCGAACAGCAGTGACGTTGGGTTTTGATTTGCTTTGAATGCTTTGAGAACTGCAGCCTCGGCGTCGGAGAAGAGAACGAAATACGGGGATGGCACTGCAGGAGGGGGAATGTTATCCAGCTGCTCAACTCTTTCACGCTGTCGCTTCCTCTCGCGATCTGCAAATTTTCGAGCATTCTTGACCCGCTGTTCGACAGCCTTGGGATCCATCGATGCAGAAGCAATCGCACCCGCCATCATCCCCGAAGGATCATAAAAACGACCATCACAACACACAAGGGACACAGCGTGCTGCATTTTATACTTGCTCGCAATAAGAGATCGTGCGACCATCAAGCGATCGATATTGACATCGACGCCAACAACAGAGCCCAAGTTCGATCGAGCGAGACTTCCATCATCTTTTCCGCTTGCGTACGCTGACAAAAGTGCATCTGCGATCAACAATGACTTCATCCCCGGGCAGCAACATAAATCCAAAACACGGTCCCCAGCTTGAACTTGCAGTGCCACGACTGCAGCCATCGATGCGGCATCCATCGGACATACGTATTCTTGATGATTCTTGAGCTCTGCCATCGGTATAGAGCGAGGAATACGGAATGCTTGGCAAGGCAACCAAGGCACTGCTTGAGCCCCTGAAATGGCCTCCACGACGAGGCGGCGTTGCTGATGATCGTGTGCGGTAAGCGATGGTCGGATTCGAATGTAACGTGTGTTTCGAATGCAGTCCCACGGAACATTTTGGAACACAGACGAGGAAATATTGTTTGCTTGGCAATACGCCACAAATGCCTTAGGAAATGTGGACGGGAAATTTGCCGCGTCGTCGTTGTCTCGTAACAGTGAGGACGACGATGATAGCGACGGCGACGACGGTGCCACAGGCGCGGTGTCTTGACCTTCTTGCATATACTCCTTCTTCTTACAACAAACCCAGCGAATAGAAGTATGCTTTAATGAGACGGACGTTAACATTAAAAGAAAGTATTGACAGGGTGCTACGTGTGTGATGAAATTTGTCACAGTTCGCGCACCCCCTCATCGCTATTTGCTCTCATCATCACGAAAGGATCGCATCTTCCTGATCAGCGCGGGGACTACGCCACGTTGGAGCGCGGGCGGCGGACACTCGTGGCGCCCCCTGCCGTTCCGCGTCTGCGACCGATTGTGGAGTTTGAGGAGGAGCTTTCGCCATAAGATCGTCCACAGAATTCATCGCTACTTCAGTGAGGACTGTGGCGTTTGCACCGTGATGGGCTTTTGTGTGGGCATTCCAACGTCGAACTTCTTCGAGAAGGAAATGACTTCGAGTGACGACATGCACGTCGGTGTCGGGATTGAATCGTTTCAACATCAGCGCGACAGCAATGACCTTCTCTTGAGAAGTGAGCCACAACGGGCTCTTGACAAATTGAGGCTCTGCAGGAGCAGCAGCAGCACCAGCCATGTTGTCCAAATGTGTGGAGGAGCTCGCAGGCACAACTTGAGACGAGTCTGTGTCGTGAGACTTGGCGCCGCGAATTGAGAAAGACCCACCACCAGTAGCCGCTGCCGGGCTGCCTGCATCGTCATCAGCACCAGACTCCTCATCGAGAAGCCGCAAAGCAGCAGTATCTCCAGTTGATTGCCGCAACAATTTAAGATCACCTTCATCGAGCAGCGACGTCGTCGCGTCTGTAGCACCGTCGTCGTCTTCAGAGTTCCCACCACTGCGTCTACGAACACTAATGTGCTTGTGTGCCATAAGCTCGTGCACAATGGGAAGGACATGCAACCATCGGTCACTCCTGCCGCTAGCAATGCTGCTTGATGGAGCGACCTCTTCGAAGATGAGGGTGCGAAGTCTTGACAACAGCCACTGATTCATCGATCCCGTGTGCGTCCCACCCAGCGTGCTCTCTGACTTCTTTACGAGTGCTCGAATAGAGGAGGCGGGGATCATCACATGGTCGTAGTGGGATTGCAGGGATTCAAATCTTGGCGTCATGAGAGCATTGTGATCAACAACCGCAATGCGGCCACCCTCAGAGATCCAGCGCTGCGTCGTCTGCCCAACAATGCAAAGACCACGCGTCGCTTGTGGAACAACCGTTTCGATATCCTGCATGAATGTTTTAAGAATAGCGTCCACGTGAGAAGGCTTCCCGTGGTCGAGGAGAATATCGAGGAGAGCTACGGAGGTGGGCGTGGATTGGTAATTCGGATTACCTGGATCGGCTGCTGCACGCTTGGACTCTGTTTCGGCAAGGGCGACCGCATGATTCAAGCCATTGCCACTTGACGTTGATAGCAGCGCACGAAATACAGTGTAGTACATTTCGGTAGTGGCTGGCGAACCATTTTTATGCGCTTCCGCAAGAGCACGAACGCAATGCGCTGCGCTACGCCTGTGACAGGCCATCAGCACTCGGAATGTTTCCCTGCTTGGAACAACATTTTCCTTTTTCATGGAATGGTACAACATAGTGGCCTGTTGCCAGCGATCACACGACGCAAGCGTATCCATCGTGGCGTTAAACATGCCAGCGTTTCGCTCTTCCTTACCCTCCAGCCCCTGAAGAATACTCAACGCGTAGTGCCACCGGTGGGGATGCAACGACTGACTTAACGATCGTAGTAACACAAGGTACACCACACCGTTGGGCGTCACACCATTCGCAACCGCCAGAGAGAACACTTGAAGGCCCACTGTCCAAGGCGCAAGCGAGCGGGTCGTGTTCATGATAGAGTGAAGCGCGAAGGGTTCGATGGGTATCTTGTCTTGCACCATGACATTGAGGTGCTGCACTGCTTCTTTCCACCTCCCAGCGACTTTCATCGTTTGGAGATACGCAGCGTGAGTGATGGGGCGCAGTTTGTTTTCCACTGAGGCTTCGTGCCAATATCTCAATGCAGTCACCCATTGTCGTGCTTCATTGGCGTGCGCCATGATGAGAGAGAAGTGGTGTGGGCTGAGAGTTCTACCGCCCTCTCGATATGCGCGTAGGGCAAGCTCAGCGCGATCAAGCCGCCGGAATGTCCTCAGCTTCTTCAGCAGATCAATGAGAGCATTGCGGTCCAGCTCATGAAGCTGCGTCATTTTGACCGCCGCAGCATAAAACTCCGCTTGACTGGAGTTCAGTAGTGATGTGACAGCATCTGGTCTGTTTTGGCTCATTTGATGAGTAGCTGTTTTCTTTTTATACAACACCTTGGCGAGTCCTTCAGTGGAGTTGCGAGACTTTCGCCCGTGCAGGTGACTCCCAGGCATGCGATGCTGCAACATGCTCAAAGAGCGACGAATCATTCGTTTTGTGTTTTGTGTTTTGCGTTTTGTCCCTATTATTTTTCAGTGTGTGTGACTCGAAATCAATAGACTACACGAATGTTTGAAAAATGCAAGAATGCACACTAAAACGTATTGCTATGGACTTGTAAAAATGGGAGTACCTCATGTTTAAATCGAACGAACAACTTTCAACTTCAGGCAGCGTTGCTGTGCGGTCGCATCACTACATTGTGTCCAAGTGCGCGAAGTGCTTGCATCGCAGCGCCTTGTACGGCAGCTTCCCAGGTTGTGGCTTTATGTGAGAGGTAGTGCCATTTGATTTCAGTACCACCCGGCGCTCGCATTTGGAATTCAACGGCAGCCGTGAGGGTACCAGGCTCATCTGTATCAGATGTCGCGAGAGACACGACACGTGGGGGCTCAAAGCCACGCTCTCTTAGCTGCTTGTCGAGGAGCAGCAGCGGCTTAACATACGTGCCCCAGTGGTCTTCATCGTAGTCTGTGACTGCCTGCTGTTGGTGAGTCATCATCGCGCCTTCTTGCGTGGAGGTGCCGCTCATAGTTTGCTGCTGCTGAACAACGCCACGCGTGTTCGAAACCGCAACATTGGGATTCTTAAAGTACCTGTATTTCGGCATCTCTCGGGACGATGCGAGCGATTGGGACGAGACAACCGTATCATCACGAATGTAGCCTCGAACGTACAGCAACTTCACCGTTTGAATCCGCGCCTCTTGAGCGGAACGTTGGGGGTTCCCAATACCGACGCCTTGAAGCTTCGACCCATCGGGAAGCGTTACTGTGATAGACGTCTCCACTCCGCCCTTGCAGGCGCGTTCTTCTTGGTCAACACGGATGCCATAGTCATGCTGGACTTGCATGAGAAATTTAAGTGGATCCGCTTCGAAAATGCGCAGCGGGCCGTCCGATTTGGTTTCGTTCGTCGCGATAATAGCGTTTTGATCTGCTAGTGCCACCTCACGAACAACAGTGCTTTGAATGCGACAATCTCGAAGGACGTCGCGTAGCGGATTCGCAGGAGAGTCTTTTGAAATGACCAAGAACTGACTATTCCGCTTCCTAGCACGCCCTCGTGACTGAATGAAGCTCTGCACGGAGAAGACTCCTTCATACCGAATGACAACGTTGCATGTTGGGATGTCAAGCCCCTCTTCCGCAACGGAAGTGGCAATGAGGAGCTTGATGTCGCCCTCACGGAACGAGCGCAGTGTTCGTTGCTGCTGATTGTCGCTCATTCCAATGGTTTGCCCACCAAGATGCGGAACTAATGTGCGGCCGTGTCCCACAAAGTACGCGGGTCGAAGCAGTTTACCTAGGCGATCGGTAGTATTCATCAGACGCTCCACAATTTGCACGGTGGCAGCTTTCGTTTCGCAAAACACAATCCCTCGGAAGCTGCTCAACTCGTCTTGCTTTACGGCGTCATCGACAATTCCCTCAAGCAGTTCAAGGAGGACCTTCATCTTACTCGACGTGTCGCACTCTCTCTTCGGGTCTCGAAGGAGGGGTAGCACATGATCGAGCCCAGTGTACAGTGGACCGGCACACTGATGTGCCAAATGATAAATGTGGATCTCCATCTGTACAGCATCGGGACTCCCGGGTAAGCGCTCCTCAACACGGCTCACTAACGACTCAAATGTGTTAGGAAAGAGACTCGCAGCAGTTGGGTGACAAAGTAGGAATCGAGCCGCCTCATTTGGAGACGTTTCTTCCAAGAGAATTAACGCTTGATTCAATGCACCAATGTGATCTGCCACCGCAGCACACGCAAGCATGCCATCCTGCACAAACACCAGCGATGCTTGTCGGGTCTTATCGATATACTGCGGCGAACCAAACGGAAATCCACGGCACCCAGAGAATGGGTAGACAGCGGAGGGCATCAGCTTTTTGAGGCCCTCGACGAAGACATCTTCGAACGCACGCAACGTAGATTTTATCAAATCATCCATTGTTTTCTCTATGGAGCTAGGCTGGTACAAAATAACGTCGGTCTGAGGCACCGACACTCGCTGCTGCAAGTCTTCTGTTTCCTTCAGCACGCAGACGACATGACAACGGCTGATGCCCATTAGTTCTTCGAGGGCCTCGCGAGTTTTCGCCGCATTCTCGCGAGCAGAAGGGGAAGCAGACAAGCCTATGACCATCGGCCGCATCGTCCTGTCCATCATCTGTAGCAGCTTGGCGTAGTTGCTAGATTTTCGTGCATGGTGAACTTCATCGAAGACGAGCAGGCTGCAATCATCAAACAACGCAGTGGTGTGCTTTGCAATGAACTCAATGAGAATTGCGTCTATCACTACCATCGCATCGAATCCATCTTCCATAAATGTGCTCCATGAGGTGGCATCTTTCTTGTCGCCACACACTTGCGCAACTCGCAGACCAAATCGGCTTAGGACGTTTGCTTGCTGGGAAACCAGCGGAATTCGATTGACAATAAACACAATCTTTTTCCCTGGCTGCGTTGCAATTTTGTAGGACGAGAGCGCTGCAGCAATCACCGTTTTGCCAGCACCAGTTGGGAGAAAAATGATACTGCTTTGCTGCATGGCACGACAAAACACTTCCTGCTGGAAGGGGTACAGCATATCATACCGCTCATTGAATTCCTCTTGCCTCCTCGTGGAGCAGTACGAAAACTTTGGAGAGGACCAACCACTTGTCACGGGAAAGCCAACATCACCACCCACACCGTTGCCTTGCGTGCTTTGTTGTGGCATCGAACGAAGCCAGCCCATTGGTGGAGGCACAACGGCAGATGCCGCTGGTACCACCGGCGCGGCTGCTGTGGTAGAGCTTCTGTACATGGTCTCGAGTTGCTGATGAAACACACCAGGGGCCGTTGGACTTACCGGTGATAAGTTGGGGTCATCGTACGACGGAGGGGGCTGCTCGAGCGGAGGAGGCGCTTGTTGTGAAAAAGGATGGTATCCAAGCGGCAGTGGTTTTGGATAAGCCAGAGCCTCCGCTGGAAACAAATGGCTGCGCTGCGAAGGTGGTTGGGATACCGTTGTCGGTGGTGGTGCATAGTGTAGTACACCTTGCGTCATCTGATACCCACCAGATGGGCGTGTCAATTCGTAAAGAGATGGTGGCGGGATGTTGTGCGTGTGGTGGCCACTGATCATCACATCCAATTGGGCCGACGGGTTGGTCGGATACTGATGAGCTGCTGCCGCAAGAAGCCAATCAGGCAATCGTGAACCCTCGTACGATGGTGGCGGTGGGGTTGATCGAAACTCCATACGCCAAAGGAGAAAAATAAAAATCCCTCAAAAATGTTGACAGCAACAATGAGATGGTGAAATGCCTTTTGGAAAAAAAAAGAAGCGTTCACTAAAGTTTAAACAAAATTTCGTTTTTTCTCTTCAAAAGAAAAAAGGAACCTGCAGCGCGAGCCAGTTCAACAAATTCCGCGTTGAACGACGATGTTCGTCATTTCCAATTTTAGAAAGTGGTGCAGCAACGACCTAAACTAGAAATATTTCGTAGAAATAAACAAAGAGAGGGCTCAAACAAAAATAGGTTCGCGCTGGATGAAGGGGATGTGTTGACAACAACAACAACAACATAGTGAATCACGTCAGTCAAAGGCTCAACTAAAGGGAGAGCTGAGTGTTCACGTTTCTTTTCTGGTCCCTGCCTTTCATAGCATTTTTGAGTGTCGGTTGTACAACGAGCGAAAAAGCAACAGTACTCCGAGCATTCATCTTTCTGAAGCGCAGCTATCACATTTCCAATGAGTGCCGATTGAACGAGAAAGCGATAGTTTTCTAGAACATCGAAGACCCAAAGTGGTGGAGGTAGTCTTTTCAGTTTGCATTACTGAAGTTGAGAAAACCACAATCGTGAAATAAATTTCGTTCGTCAAGGAGTAAGAAATCACGAAACAACAACAGAGCGAAATAAAAAAAAAGTAGAGTGCCACAATACGGCAATTCTCCTTTTTCCCCCTCCCATTTGCTGTGTCTTTACCCTATGCGTTGATGCATCTTCTCGACGACTGCTAAGATGAGGTCAAGCGCTTCGAACGTGTTCCCGCGAACAACGCTGAAGTCTAAAATGGAACCCTTTTCATGCTTCTCATTGATGCGGAAGACGTACATGGAAAGTACGATCCCATCCTTCGCCGATGCCGCTGAGTGGCGGAGTAGCAGACGGAACTGAGCCGCCATCTTCCATTCTAGTCCTAGGTTCTTTAGAACATCATAAATCACTCCCATTGAGGCCGGGCCTCGGAAGTCTGTCATCAGGCCGACTCTCCAGCCAAAGTTGTTTTGCAAAATGAATGCTTCCTCTTGAGCCGTGTACATCTGCTGCGTGCGTGCAACGGAGCCAACGCGGGGCTTGTCGATGCTGGTAGAAAGTGCATTGCCACCAAGTGTGGCTGCACGAAGGGAACCGACAGCAGCAAGCGATCGTTGATGACTAGTGGACAGGAGGCCGTTACCAGAGGAGACGCTTGTGGAGGGGCGGGTGATGGTGAAGGTGCCTGCGCTGCTAGGGGTCATGCTCAGGCTCATTTTGGTCGGATCTTGCTGAACAGAAGCGGGTAGGTACGTGCCGCTGTTGTACGCGGACTTGTTCGATGCAGCATCCCCAGAGTCTAGCAGAGCCTCCATCGCAGGGCTCATGGATAACACAAGTCCCATATTCAACTCCCGCTGGCACGCCGTCACGCGGCCTGGCGACGCTAATGAAAACGTCGCTCCGGTAGTCTGGAGCCCCTCTGCTACCAGAGATTCCGCAATATCTGATCTTCTCTTGACATCGTACAGAATTTGATAAGCGACATAGAGCCGCCCCTCACCTGCTTCAATCTGATTGCGAATGTCTTTATCCTTCACGTTCATCAGTTGCTTGACTTGATCCACAATACCTGCGGATGCGCGATCCCAGTTGGACTCAAACGCAGCCTCGTTGAACACGAGGTGGAGAGGCAGGTTTCCGTTGAACCATTGGTTATCTCTGATCTGTGGCACAGTGAGGCGCACGAGGGGATCCACCGCTAGTACTTGATCAAGAAGTGCTTTGGCACCTGCAGTAACGTGAGGTGGCACGTTGTACTTTCCCTTCTTAATTTTACTGAAGAGCAGTGGAATGGTTTCTTCATCAAAAGGCAGGCAACCACAAAGGAGAGCGTAGAGGATCACACCGCAGCTCCAAACGTCAACTTCAGGGCCATGATACAGCTTACCTGAAATGACTTCAGGAGCGGCGTAGTTAGGAGACCCGCAGCTTGTCGCGAGGAAGTCTCCGTCTTGCATCAAATTGGAAAGTCCAAAGTCGATTAACTTCACCTGGAGGTTTGCGCCAAGTAAAATGTTCTCCGGCTTTAAGTCTCTGTGCACCACGCGGAAGTGATGGCAGTACTCCAATGCGCACACAATTTGCTGGAAGATGTAGCGCGCTGCATCTTCACGGAGGCGGCCTTGCTTGACAATGTATTCATACAGCTCTCCACCCTCAACGTGTTCCATGATCAAGAAAATATCTGTTGATGTAGTGATGACTTCATAGAGTCGGCACACGTTGGGATGTCGAAATAACTTGAGGATTTTGATTTCGCGTCGAATTTTTTTGTCCATGTTAGCGGACTTCAGTTTTTGACGATTCAGAATCTTGATAGCGACAGCTTGTCCAGATGGGACATGAACGCCTCGCTTCACTTTGCCAAAGCTGCCTTTGCCGATTGCATCGAGGATGAGGTAGTCCCCAAGGCGTTGGCCGCCCGCAGTGTTTTGGGCAGCAGGAGGAACAGGAGAGTTTGTGGACGGTGAAGACATTTATCAAATAGAGAAATCAAAAACGATAAGATTGCTTTCGTTTCGTCTTTCTGTGGTTTGCTTTGTTTGTTGTCGTGTATAAAAAGTCAGCGCTCCTTTGATTTGTGTTCTTCTTCCGCGGTTTGCTAAAATACCTAATAGGATACCTAATAGGATAAGTGATCTCAACTATGCACACCCTTCGTTGTGTTATGTATGTTTGCTTCGTTTGCAACTGTGAAGTTTGATCGAGTGAGAAACAACAAAGAATGTTTCGCTAGGACATTCGCAATGATTTCTCATCTTGAGCAAGAGAAACGAAATATTTTCACGATGCATCACACGATTCTAATCGTTCAGCTCTTTTCTTTTGAAGTTTTTCCCCCGGCATTCCGATAAAAACATAAACGTTCATGTGCGCAGTCTAACACACCAATTTCAGTAGCGGTGCTGTCCAAGGATACAACCTACTGAGAGCGCAATAATTGTAAGGGAAAACTGCGTTGGGAGATAGCGGATACGAAATGTAAGTCTTCATGATCAGCAGCCCGAGGTCGTATGCATCGATGCCTTCACGATACACTCCACGCGATACAAGATCTTTCTTGAAGATACCCAAGACGTAGTCAAGCGACCATTGATTTGCTTGACCTTTACGGAACGCAGCTTGATCGGCCTTGTCCGCAAAGCACCTGGCACGATACACTGCACCGAAGCGAATTTCTTCTTCGTTGTAGACGCGAGCAACGATGCCATCTGATTTCACTTCCCATTGCTTTGTGAGCTTGTTGTATTCCAGTTCATTGCGCGCGTTCTGATCCAGAATAGGTGGTGTTTTCTTGGGTTGATAAATTGCTGCGGCGTGCACTACCTTAGATCCGTCCACACTGTTCGCACTCCGCGAGGCAGGGAATGATTTCTTTGCCTGGCCGCTGAGATCGTCCCAGAAGTAAAACTCTCCACCATCGGATGTTTTCCACTTGTGATAGTACGCCACCACCTGAACTTGATCGACAAAGTCGTCTTGAAAGAGCCCAGAGAACACCATGGACGCCAGCAGCCACTGTGGAAACTCAAATCGGTTGGCATGGTAAAATACTGGCGCATCGATATGACTGGCGACGGTTTGCCCCGGTACTTGCACAATGAGATTAAATTGGAAGTAGTCGAGGACGCCCTGCTTGTGGGAGGGGCACACTTCCTTGGCGAGCTTTGTAAATTCCTCGGACTCAAAGAGCCTTTTGGGAACGGGATGCTCGCTGTAGTTGAAGATGTATTTGATAAAAGGCTGAACTCTAGAGACGATAGTCTCGTACGGCTCCTTGAGGCCTTCCAACCCACCGGCCATGATAAAGTGCTTGCCCACATCAATGCGACCGGGGAACACGCACAACTCCCGCTTGGCATCGGGAATAAGGAACGGTTTATCGCACTTCTTGGTGACATTGTTAATTGGCACGGCTTCACCGATGTGCTCTCGTTTAACCTTGTAGGAGTCCGTGTCGCGAGTGACGCTAGGAAGAGCACCAAGACGCCGAGTCCAATCGAGGAGGTCATCCACGGTAGTTTCGTCCAGGAAGTTTGGTTTGTCGACTATGGGGTGCCCAAGAAGGTGCGGCGGTAGACGAAGGCGTGGTGGGGCGACGTAGGCGCACGCCAAGAGTACGGCTGAAATAGCGATAAGAGCGTACGAGAATCCTCCCATATGGTATATTCTTCAGATTTTTTTGGTAGCCAAGAGAAATTCTTGTCTTTGATGATGTGGTCCCCTCCTTGAAAAAAGATAAGCAGGAAACTTCTTGAAAACGATTGATCACATGACAGAACGGCTCGAACTCTTAGGCGCGTGTCGCTTTTTGTCTATTATTGAGCACGAGTCAAAACACCACGGCGTTGGTGACTACTTCGATGTTGGCACCGTCGGATGAAGCGGGTCTTTCATGAGATGCGGAAACAGATGAACTTGCGGGTTGACGCACGGCTTTTCCTCGCCGAGGATAATAAATCGGAACAGTTTTCCGAGAGTAAATGGGCGAGTCAAAGTCCACCGAATGACCGTGTGGTCGAACATGGCGAAGGACAACTTCATTGGCAGCACTTCAAGAGTGAGATCCACAATAAGTCCAGCACCGCTGCTGGATTGGGATGCGGAGGGCGTTGGCGGCACTGGCGAGGCAGCTGAGGTGCTGGCATTGCTCCGCAGAATCTTCGCCACGGTGGGGCTGGAAGGCTCTAAGGCGACCGGCGAGCGAACCCGAGGATGACGAAGCACAATACCGCTGGGTAGCTTTGCTCGGTTCACAAACCAGAATAGGAAATGAAATAATGGCACATTGCTACAGCCCAACGCTGCGGACAACAGCGCCTCCTGCACAACCCAAACGGAAGTCCTCACTAATGCAAAGTAGAAGTAGTACATCGCCACCGTGGGGAACAAGAACAACGCAGCCGTGCACAGCAACGTGCCAAGCAACATTTGGTCCATCGCGAACTCCGATGCATCGTCACGGCGACGAAGGGGATTGTACTTCCTTCCACGGAATTGCGCAAAGAGACACGAGATGAGCGCCACGAAGGATCGATAGACGACCTCCATGATGTGGAACTGCATACGGAGATGCTGCGTGACGAAATTGCAGCAATCTGCAACAAAACACATGGCGAAGCTCGCTCCAAGAGGTGCTATATACGTCAAAATGAGGTAGCTGTAGCGAATCCAATCTATCGAGACCCGATCCAAGAGGGCTTCCCATTTGGTGAGTACTGTCATGTGGAAGGCGGAGATGATCAAATTGAGATCATCGTTCATCTTGAAGCCACCGGGCCACCCACGGAACCAATCGACGCGCCCGACGTGCAGGTCGTGAAGACCGTACCACGCAAAGTTGCGAACAGAGTCGATAATGTTTTCCTCGTGCTGCACAAGAAACACTGCGAAAAGGGCACCGAGGATGACATCTACGAGAACACGCACAAAGAATCCTCGTACGCAGGATTGCCGTTGAAGCACATTGTTGTGGGACTTTTTGAGAACATGCGGCATAAGAGGGTGGAGTCCACAAGTGGTAGACTGACCAGTGACGAGGCCAAGCCAATTGATAAATTCACGTTGTCGGTATTCTAACATCCTCGCCACGTAGAAAAGACGCGCAAGGAATGTCACGATCGGAAGCAGGTTTATCAACATGTGCATCAGAATGCTACCCATGACGATATTCGGAGTACGTGACATGGATGAAGAAGCGCACACGTTCTTCTTCGCTCCTCCTTTGGAGGTGGCAGTCTCGCCGCTGCTGCTGATACTACTGGGGACGTGAGGCGATTCTTTCTTGCTCGAAGTTGAAGGTTTTGCACTCGCAAGAGTGCTGATATTGTTGCGCGCAAGCATTTTGCGGATACGGCAGCCGTCGTTGCACAATGTTAACCAGCAGCTTAGCTCGGTGACATCGGTTTGTTCGGGGAAGTCTAGGCGAGGGGCAGCATCACGAATGAGTTGCTTTGATGTTGTCGTTGAGCTCGCGGGTGAGGGAGCTCGCAACTTGCTTGTGTCGAGTGTCTTCTGTGGTGTCGACAGTTGCGAGCCATTCCCAAACGAGTCGCTGCCGAAGTTGGGGGGATTGGGTGCTCCCACCATCGTGAGATCCAGCGAAGGCCTGATGGTGGAGCTGTTGGCACTATCGCCAAGCTGTTTAGAGGGAGTCGCGTGCGGTGACGCGATGCTGATATCCGCCCCGTTGCGATCCGTCGCTCTTGAAGACGCTGTGGTGGACGCAGCACGCAGTAGCTCGAGACCGTTGTGTGTTTGATAGGACGTGGTGGTGACGTTCTTCTGCGAAATGAGTGCCAGTAAATGTTTCGGCATCATTCTTCCCTCAAACAAACTCTGGCCTTGTGGAGTGGGATGAGGCATTCCACGTTTGTGGGCAATCATGGCCGTCCCTTGAATTCCATAGTGCGAGAGAACACTTGTCACGGCGGGAGTGAGCTGGAGATGGTCAAGGTTGGGATCTGCGTGGACGACATGAAGATGAAAACGCTGTACCTTGTATCCACAAACGAAGAGTTCAGCAGTCGGGCCAGGTGTGACAAGGTCAAGCCAAACATCAGCACTTTGACGGAGCGTCTTGGTGGCCGCAGTGGCCGCTGCATCGTCATCAGAGGATGAGGACGATGCGTGACGAATACGCCCAAGAATTCTCAACCCTCGTGCAGTTGCAATTTTTTCCATACCACTGCACTCGATGTTGTCATCGTCTTTGTCTTCAGAGGAATCACCTCCGGCTATCACATCGCGTACTTGCTGCAACTTCTCAAAAGCGTCTGCTGGGGATGGTGCGTCAATGGTAAGAGCTCCCACAACAACGAGACCTCGAGGGTTCCAGCCAACAAGCCAACGAGCGTGACCAGCTGGAATGGATTGCACAGGAGGTCGATCCAACTCGGGCCACACCAACGTGCACAAGTCTAGAGCACGATTTCGCCCAGATGATGCGGTCATTGGTTGTTTTTTATCCTGTTGTGCTAAAACTGATCTTAGCGTTTTACTATCACTCGTTCTTTTGTGTTTTGAAAACAGAACTCGACAATATGAGTTGATACAGATGACGTTTGCTGCAACGCTCAAAAAAAAAAAAAGAACTGACTGGTAGTTTCGCATGTAGGTATACAAAATGGAGCGTAGAGGCGCGAGACTTTTGTTTTGTATTGCTTGTGAGGTGAGATGGGATTGATTTCTTGAGAATGGTGCTACTATCGTTTTTTATGAAGTGAGTGCGGAGAATGTTGAGGGTGTGTGTGTGTGTGCGTGTGAATCAAGCGAAACGAAAACAACAACTGAAATGAGAGGAAACAATTGACTCACACGCAAAAAGCACACGGAGGCAAAAGAAGACATTAACATACCAAAAGAGCACATCAGCGGCACAGTTCAAAATTTGGATAAAAAAGAAAGAAAAGTCGCACGTTGTGATCCAACTCTATTGGTGTAGAGTGTCACAACAGGTTAAGAAACAACAACAAACACAAAAAAACAATAATCGGAAGAATATTGCGGAGCGCACAACCTCGAACGAGTAACCATGTGCGACACACAAATGATTTTGGAGAGGTAAAAAAGGCACCTACGAACGCTGAAACTCCAGGGATCGTAGGAGACGAAGAGAGTGAAAGAGAGCAAACAACAAGGGAACCGAAATACACGTTGCACCTCTTCGCTGTGTGCTACCAGACAAAAAACACGTAAATACTAGCAACATGCAAAAAAAAAAAAACAAAACACATTCGCGCGAAATAATAAAAGAATGTGACTTACTCTCACGGCAGAAAACATTATTTCACGCATTTCCAAAATCCACTTTATGTCGCCGTACCAAACAACGCACAAACAAAACAAACATAAACGAAGCGGGGGAAAACACACACACAAAATGGTTTTCAGGAGGATAGGGATGTGTAGTTGTATATTGTAAATTACGATTGCGCTGCAAGAGTTACAAATCTCTTCGAACCGGGTCTTGTTTTTTTCTCTGATTTTTCGCCTCAGAAAGCGAAACTCAAGAATCTGAAAAAAGGGGGAAATTCTGACAGGTTTCTTTTTGACGATTTCGTTTTCTTTGTATTGCCAGTGTTACTCGTGAATGCGAGTCCGAAGGCGCAAAATAAAAATAAAAATATGTGTAGTGCTGGCCACTTTTGACCGAGAGCGGCGCCTGCGGCGGCCAACAAAAAGATCACCGGGAAACATTTTGGAAAAAATAGTGCATCAAGAGCAGCATTAAATGAAAATGCATGCCGACTTTTGGACCAAGGGGGGTGCACCCCAAAAACATCATTTCCGCAAAAAATATTTTTGACTTTTTGTCAAAGGATTTTTGTAAATCCTTCTCTTGCACCCCGTTACGGAATCACTTTTTCTCAGCAGACAGACTCCAGACGCCAGAGGCATATTGAGAATACGTAGAAAAATACTGTATTAAATTTGGTACACGAACGCGGTGGCTTGCGGCAACCTTTTCGCTAACTGATTTTCGTGCGACGTGGAAGCTTCAATCAGAACTGAAAGCTCCGATGTAGCTCTTTTTCGCGGAAATGGAAATGAAGGTACGTGGGTTTGATACGCTGCTTTCTGTGCACTGTGATGCCCAGCAGAAAGTTGACGCTCAAGGCCGGATGCCGGAATCGTCGGCGCAGGCGAGCTGTTTTGCGACAACGTCAGCGATGAGGTTCGGCTTTCGTTGAGCTGACCTCCGTAAGACCCTCCTGTGACTTCTGCGACGGCCACGAGGGAGTTAAATCGAATCAACCCTTTCCGCTCCCTGTTCTTCAGCTCCTCGCGTGTGAATGGAGTGCCACGGAACCACGTGACTTTTTCATTTTGATGCAGTTTCATCATATGCTCAAGGAGATACTGATCGAAGCTGTTACGCACAGAAACTTCAAGCATTGAGGAGTTTTGAGTGTCATGATCTTCAACGCCCAAGGCCCCTCCGCCGTTATTAGCGCCGCCTGGCATGTTGCCGGCATCGAAGCTTCGTTCTAGAATACTATTCTCCGGAATGGAGCTTTCTTTTTCCATTGCTCCTCTGTCATCCCGTAAGAGAGACGCAGATCCGTGAAGGCCGTGCATTCCACTGGCACTTGCGTTGTACACTCCGCTGCCTTTAGGCGCCACGCTAGCACGCCGTGACTTCCCGTCCATTTTCGCGAGGCCTCGATGATCACTGGGGAGTGGCCCAGCAGAGATAAAAGCAGATGTATTGGACGCCCCAATCAGGTGTTGTGAACTGAGCAAGCTTTGTTCGGAGTCTGCTGAAGACATACTGAACTCATCTCCACCACCTGGCGGCTTTGGGGCGCCACGTCTATTGGCATTGCTCACCAACGGTTCTTCGTCGTCTTCGGAGAGATGTTCTAACCGACTGTTTGTATTGCTATCACGACGGGTAGGAGGATGAGATCCCTCGCCAAAGGTTATCGTGGGGTGGCCTCCGGGAGGCGGAACAGTGGGGGATGTGACGGTGGTTGCTTTCATTCTAGGCGGCCTTGTGACAACCTTGTTGGCCCCGGCGTCGTTGATGGCTTTCATTGCCCTTTCTAAAAGTTGTTTGTGAGAGTCCATTGCGTCCTCTTTGTTCTTTGCCACTGCGCGCTGACGACTTCGGGGGGTTAAATTAGCGATATCAAGTGGATTGATTCGAGTCCCGTCAGGTGCTACGCCTGCGGATGGCGACGTGGACCGCTGAGCGTACGATAGTTTTCGTGCGTTAGCGGCGAGGAGTGTGCCTCCTGATGAATCTAAACTAAAAGGGTCTTGCGTGCCACCGGAGCTTAGTCGCTCCAGTTGAATGCCTCGCTCCGTTGGACCTGAGGCGCTGGGACGAGATAGTGCTAGTTGAGCTTGCCGGTGATCTGGCTGCTGTTCTACGGGGTACTGAGTGGGTACATCGTGTGGATGCAATGTTTGAGGAATTCTAACGACAGTGGGAGGAGTTGCGTGATGCACGTAAAGTCTGGGGTTTGAGTTAATGGTTGGCCTACTGCTATTTCCGCTTCGATCGCAATCTGAGCCCTCGTCCTCACCGCTGTCACCGACATCGTCATTATTGGAATCGTGGTTGTCATCTGCAGTATCACTGCACCACCGGCAGTGTACGCAGCACGAGCTTCCCATGAGTTTTTGACAGTTGTTGCCGAATTGTAAGAGAAGTGCACTTTTTTTTTTTTAAAAAGAAAGGAATGCTTTTCGTTTTTCCTTGACTGACGCTATTGCTGTGGTCTCCTCCAACTACTGCAGATGAGGGATTTCCTAAGTTTATCGCCAAAAAGAGGAGCAAAATGAAACATCTTGATGGAAACACGTGCCACAAAACAACTCAAAATGAAAGAAAAGAGAACACACGTGTGACTCTTTGTGTTAACCTGCTTGACATTTGATGCATGTTGATCAAAGCCTCAGCACATCGCTGCGAATTACACGAAACATTGAACTTTCATTGTTTAAACGGCATAAATTGTGTTTCAACTTCCTCCCCACTCCAGTGTCTCTTTACACCGCAGGCTGAAGTGCAGCGACGGAACGGCGTTGGTGATCTGCTTCTTGTTCCTTTTCCAAGAGCGCGAGCAGGTGAATGTACTTTTGCGATGCTTCACGAGCTTGGGAAATGGCGGCGTCCCCAAGCATTAGCGACGACACAGTAGCACCCCACGCTGGCTGTTGGCCACTCGCCAACAAAGAGCGTACCGGTACGACCCACTGTCCATAGAAGTCTACTTCACAAATCTTATCGATGGGGGTGTAGTAGTCATCGGTGGCCTCTGCCATGACGCCGTCCTCATCGTCGACTTCTTCGTCATGATCATCGTTGGCAGCGTTGACAAGATCCTCCTCTTGATCTTCTTCAAGGTCCATGTCTTCTTCATCATAGTCCTCCTCCTTCTCCTCTTCGTAACCGCTGCGTACTTGTTCAATGGAGATTTCAAGGTTCTTGCAGCGAGGCGTGTACATTTTAAAGTTCTCCTCGATGCAGAAGTGGATCATTTTCACCGCGGCGGTGACGAATGCGGGGTCGAACGAGGCGGACTGTGGATTGGCAGGGAGATTGGCAGGGTTGGTCACTACGAGCAGCAGGGACGTGAGGCCCAGAATGTTCACTTTACGGAATAGAAGGGTGAGGGTGCTCAAAACCTCGGCCGCTTCCGTGCGATTTTTCTTATTCTTCTTTCCAGTTGCTTGGTCAGCGTTGATGGCCGCGGAGAAAAACTCAAAGTAACCGTTGAAGAAGTGAGGGTATGCACCTGAGTCAACGATAATTTGCAGCGTGGCAGCGGCGTCAAAGTAGAACGCATCCATCACGGCGGTAATCAACCACATGCGGACGATCACCGGTCGCTTCTGGTTGTCTGGGTTCACCAGCGCACGAAGGAGAAGGGATACAAATCCGCTCAAATGGGGACTCATTAACGCAGGGTTCTCGCAGTGCTTCGCTTGATGGAGCATGGCTTCAATCAACTGTGGCGCCGCGGAAATGTCATCGTCGTTCGCAACCACTCCACCAACTAGCATCTTTTCACACATGGCGAATGTCATTTGCATCACTTGAGCGTTTCCAAGGAACGCTTCGGGGGAGTTGGACACAAAATTATCGAAAGCACCCTCAAATTTGGAGAAGTAGTCGACTCCGGTGCCACTGTTCATGACGCAGTGATAAACAGGGGGGAAGAGGTTCCAAAGGCACTCAGGAATGGGCTTCGCCATAAACGCAGCGTGCTGGAAGATTTCAATCGCTTTGTCCATGTAGTCGAAGGAATCTGCTCGCTGGAACACAAACGTAAGGAGTCTGACGACATCCGGCAGCATGCTCGTCAGCGCGGCCTTATTGTAATCGAGAGACATGATAATGTTGTTGATGGCAGTGATGGTTTGGAATGAGCTGAGGCCAAGGGTTTCGTACGAGCGCAAGTCGTCATCGGCGCCTAATGTTTGCTCTTGCGCTGTCATATCAAATGCGGCGGCAAGGAACTGCTGGACCAATGCGCCTACCAAACGATCGAGCACGGGCGTGAGTTCCGCGGCAAAGTGCTCAGCAAGGTAATTCAAGACTAGTGGGAGGAATGTCGTCTGAACCTTCTCAAGGAAGCCGAGGCATTCGTTGACGAGAGGGACGAGGACGTGCATCAAGTAGCGACGGGCACGCTTCATCTCAAGCAGCGTGCACATGGCGTCGATAGTAGTGAGGCGAACACGTGCATCTGGGTCCTGCAGAAGCCCGGCCATGGCAGACATGAACGACGCAAAGCTCGCTTCCTGTGTCCAAGGAATCTTAGAGTAGCGCTGGCAAATGTAAATAGCCTTGCACTTGAGGAACACGTGAGGACTGGCGATGAGAGGGGCCACCGAGGTGGAGAGCACCACTTCCATCTGACCATTCCAGACATCAGGAATGCCGCGAATTTGCTTTCGGAGGACACCGAGTAGGTGAAGAAATCCAAACGTTCTCTTTGCAGACTCCTCAGTCCCATCCACGGAACTAAGCCCAGTGTGGATAATTTGAAGAACACCCATCAGTAAGCTAGGGTCGTGGAACGACTTAGTACCTCCGATCATGGCTAGAATTGTGTTGGATGCGGCTTGGCGCTGAGAAAATTCACCAGTGAGGACATTCTCGTCGAGCATGTACTGAGCATACTCCTGCAGCCCCTCCTCATCATTGAAAACTTCTTCGTCGGAGTCCATGAAACAGAGGAAGGGGAACAGTTGCTTTTCAAGGAGTTGTAGGGCGACTGGTTGAATCTCGGCACGAAAGAGTTGCTCATCTGCCGTCGCCATTTTAAGGAAGCGAAGTGCAAAGATTTCAGACTTTCGATGCATTGCGCGGTCCTTTGATTCAAGGCAGAAGGAAAGCCACTGAATCCACATTTGAACAAACGGCTTGCTAAAGTTTTTCAAGAAGTGGTGAGCAGTTGCCGCTGCCTTTTTCTTCTTGGTGGCGTCGTGAAGAATGGAAAAGCAGATAGACCCAATACGCTTGACGCACTTGACGTAGAGGCGATAGCCATCTTCCCCGGAAGCAACCGCCGCAGCGTGGAATGCTTGCGGGAAGCCTCCAAGATACGTCAGCCAGCTGTCAACAAGCGCCACTGGGATGGGAAGTGTCTGCTGCTTGACCGCCGACAACTGTTGGAATGTTTCCGTGCAGCACTCGAATACTTTAAAGGTAAGGTGGAACACGTACATGTCGTTGAGTGCGAAGAATTTAGGAAGGTGCGTGCAGAGTGTTTGGCACGCAACTACCTTCTCCTGTGTGGGGCAAAGGTTGAGCGTCTTAAAGCGTTTCGCGACAACGTACACACTGTCAAGGAGAGCTCGGGCGAGGGGAACGGCGCTGGCTGTGTTGCTGCAGTCGAACCCCTCCACACTGGGCATGATCTGAGGCAAGTAGTCCCAACCAAACTCAGAGATAATGATCTTGACAATCGCCAACAGAATACGACGATGCTTGTCCGACACTCGAGCGAGGCCACCGAGTAAAACGATCTTAAGATCCTCCAGAGCTGCAGTGCCACGGAATGTTTCGGCTGTCATTTCATGCAAAAAGTAATTTTTGACGTACAACAACGCCGAGAGTGACCTCTCAGGTTGCTGCTCCGCGTCGCAGCCGACGTTTAATAACTCACTCACATGCTGCTGGGGGTTAGCTTTGAGGGCTGCTTCCAAGCGAGAAGTCGCTTCGGTGCGCTGCTCTTTTGCACCGTTGTAGGCAATCTCCAAAAGTTGCAGCACGTTCTCACTCATTTATGGGTTGTTAGATGATTTACGAACTGGGGCAAGTTAGAAACAAAGGCAAACAAAACACAATGATGAAAGTATCGAAAGGGAATGGATCGATCAGCATAAAATTTTGTATGTTGAATGGTTAATGAAATCAACACGGAGCAAATGAACACATTTCATCGCAGTTTGCTTCGTCTTGCTGGCGTCGCTGATGGAATGGTGGCACATCACCATCAAAAATTGAACAACAGTGCGAGTGCCAAAGATACTGAGCAAGATAGCAAACCTGGAGGTGATGGAAACAAACATTAAAATAAAAAGGGGCACGGTAAACATAGAAGAAAAAAAGAAACACCAAAATAAATGAAAATAAAACAACTTGAACACGCATCAGAGGAGCAAGATATTTGTGTAGGAGAGGCAGAGAGGGGACACAAATAGCAATCATATATGCACGCCTCCATCCTCAGTGTGGGCCACACACCGCGCTCATTGTGATTTGAGTAGCTTAACGTTTGCTTCATGAGCTTTTTCTCTCGTGTATTTTTTTGTCGGGGAAGTTTGCTTTGCGACCTTGTCAAGTTGTGTTCGTGTGTTTTTTTTCGTGGCGTTTGGTTTGCGTCTGTGGGATGCCCCATCGATCAAACTGTTGCTGTCTATTGGATGTTCTGCTCTTTCTTGAGATTTGCTGTACGGTTCAATAGGATACACTCTTTTGATTTGAGTTGTTGCGTGTTGACACACGGGTCGTCTTGAATTTTGATTTTGAAGTGCGGGAGGAGTGAATTGAGGGTTAGCGTATAAATACCGAGGATGAAATTGAACTCGCTATTCGGCAGCCACGTGCAAGTAGAGAGGGAAAAAATAATAAAAAAGGTGAAGAGGTTTTGACAACAATGATGAAAAGTGCTTGTGTGGTGATGCAGAGGGTTTGACGTGAGAAGAGAGTGGCGTCGATGATCATTGCTTCCGTGCTTCTTCGTCGGACTTGAGCAGTTCGAGAGGCTTTAAGGTTCGTCCACACGCCTCACCGAGGCGTTTTTTCCATTCGACGTTAAGGGATTCATCGATGGCACTGTAAAACCAGAGTGCCTCATCAGTGCTACGAAGGACAATTGCAAATACGTTGGGTCTCCCCTCTGCGAAGCAGGCTGGCACATCGTTGACATGTAGCACGTCGTTGATGGGGATGCAGCGCATCGAACCTAGTGTTGTGGAAGTGGATGACGAAGCAGCAGCAGCTCCGTTGGAGGCCGTTGGGGATGGTGACGGGCTGGTGGTTTTGGGTGTCACTAAAGCTTCCACAGATTTCCCAACTAAGATGAGGCCATTGTCTGTCAGTGCAAGTGCACGGTGCTTCCACTTCTTACCGTCCTCAAGGTGCACCATAGGAGAGCTGAAAGCAAGCTCCTTTATCCTCGCAGGGGACGGCGCTACAACGGGATATTTCGCTTCGAGGTGGGCTTTCACTTGTGCACGGAGGAACAGTGCGTCACGTTGCACGTGCTGCCGAGCAGCTTCCGTTGCGGGAAGGTTGTTCACAATGCTGCTCGAAAAGATCCGAAGGGCGTGGTCCATCAATGGCGACTCAAACACTTCCACCACAGAAAACCGCTCCTCAGGCTTCGCTGCTAACAATTTGGCAACGAGAAGCCGAGAGTTGTCGGAGATGTGATCAGGGAGAGGCGCGTATGTACCATTCGTGATGGCCTGCATCACTGACGTGACACTGCTGCCCTTGAAGGGGCGTTGCAGCGTGAGCATTTCGTACCACAAAACACCTACTGAGAACATGTCCACCTTCTTGCCGTACTTTTCTCTTCCCCAAACTTCAGGGGCTAAGTAATACGGCGTTCCCACGACGCTTTGCGCCACGTTCTTAGACACAGTCTCTTCGAAAATGCGGCTCAGTCCAAAGTCACCAATTTTTACGAGACCGTTGGTTTTGACAAAAACATTTGCGGGTTTCAAGTCCCGATGCAAAATATTTTGATTGTGAATGTAATCTACGGCGATAAGGATTTGGGTCAGCATCAGCGCAACTTCTTGTTCCAGAAAATATGCCTTGGCTTCTCTACGATGCTTAATTTGAAACCCTAGATCTCCAGCATCTGCGAGCTCCATCACAACGAGCAATCGCGTGTCGACAAGGTAATGCGCGAGATATTGGATGATCATAGAATGTTGGCATCGAGACAGGCAGTCAATCTCGCTGTTCGTTCTATCGCGCTGAGTGGCGTCAAGCTCCCCTAGGTCCACAACTTTAGCGATCACCGGAAGCCCATCGCGAACTCGGCGACCAATAAGAGCTGTGCCAGTGGCACCGGTGCCAACAACGCGACGCACGTAATACTTGTCATCTGGCTGAGTAGGAGAGGCACCAAGCACGTCCACGGATGGCTGCATTTGGTTTGGCGCAGGCTCAGGAATCAGAAGATCGGGAAAGCATTGACACCAACTACTTAGTTCCGACATTTTCCTACAATTGATAGTGGGGGGACGTCACTTTGCCTAGTAACGTTCAAATGATAAACAAACAAACAAAGACAGACTTTCGCAAATGGAAAGTTACTGCTTGTTCATTAAATGGGTTTGATATTGTTATCAGAGACGTAAAAAGTGATTTTCTACTTTTTCCTGGAACGAAAGAGATGGACGTATTTTTTTTTGTATTCACAAGCAACACTTTGCAACACGTAACACTGGTTGGCTAGCGTGAGCAGTTCATCGGACAGCTAACGATATGTTCCCCGGTCAATTGTTTCTTCTTGGCATCGCACCAATGAGAGCCAGCGGTATTACCAATTACAGTAGTAATCGTGCAAACAGGTGTGGTAGTGGCCACGGAAGGCGATGATTGTTGTACGCCCACCACAACGATATCTCTTCCACAGGAGGCGAGACGCTTTCCGTCGCGACTGAAGCAGACGCTGCGAACGGTGTCACTATGAAACCGAGTGACGTCACAGGCGGGAGGAGTTGTCATCGATGCGGCATCAGATGACGATGACAAGTTCCACAATCGCACCGTTGCGTCGTGCCCACACGAAGCTAAGAGGCGACTATCAGGGCTAAACGCGAGGCATTCGACATAACCAGCATGTCCACTAAGGACATGAAGGATAGACGCCGATGATGCGCCCCATAACCGGACGGATTTATCCCAGCTCGATGAGGCAATGAAACGACCGTCTGGACTGAAACGAACGCAGGAGACGCGCTGTGTGTGCCCCTCAAGCACATGCAGTTGCTCGTGCGTCGCATGGTCCCAGAGACGAATTGTTTTATCTTCCCCACACGACGCAACACGACGACCATCTGGACTGAAGACAGTGGAATCGACACAGCCGGTGTGACCTTGAAGGACAACATGGGAGGAGGCCGTTCCACACTCCCAGAGCCGGACGGTGCTATCGGCGGAACAAGAAGCGACCCAACGATCATCGTGGCGAAACGATGCACAGGAGATGGATCGTGTATGCCCAGAAAACTCTTCTACAATCGAACCGTCGTCAAGACGAAACCGACGGAACGTCTCGCCCCAGCCGCACGCCAAAAAACTTTGCCCAGTTGAATCAAACACAACACTGGTTGCTTCACAATGCCTCATGACGGTTTCCAACGCACCGGTGTCAGCCCTCCACAATCTTACCGTTTGATCTGGGCTTGCAGTCAACAACAGTAGGGGAGCCGGAACGCCGTCTGCATCTGCCACCACGCCACCTGAGGTGCTGATTGACGTGACGATGTCGGTGTGCCCACGAAGTGTGTGCAATGACGGCACAACATCGGCTGTATCCCACATGCGCACAGACTTATCGGGGCTGCAGGACGCGATGGTGTGCCCATCTGGGCTGAACACGACTGTTTCTACGCTATCCGTATGGCCCTCGAAGACATGTGCGAGGGCACCACTCGCGGCATCCCACAACATGATGGTCCTATCCCAGCTGCAGGAGGCGATAGACCGTCCATCTGGACTGAACAACACATCTGAGACAATCTCACTGTGGCCTTCCAGCACTCGAAGAAAGGCGCCGCTTGCGACGTCCCACATACGGACTGTGTTGTCCCAACTACAGGATACCAACAAGGAGCTATCAGGACTGAAGCACACCACATTGACTTGATGCTGATGACCGTTTGGCAAAACATGATGGTCCTATCCCAGCTGCAGGAGGCGATAGACCGCCCATCTGGACTGAACAACACATCTGAGACAATTTCACTGTGGCCTTCCAGCACTCGAAGAAAGGCACCGCTCGCGACGTCCCACATGCGGACCGTGTTGTCCCAACTGCAGGATACCAACAAGGAGCTATCAGGACTGAAGCACACCACATTGACTTGATGCTGATGACTGTTTGGCAATGGTCGACTGTGAAGGCATTGTCCTGTCGCTGCCACCCAAAGTCTCACTTCTTTGTCATCACCGCACGAGGCAACTGTGAGACCGTCAGGACTGAAGCGTGCACACGCAACGCGACCTTGATGCCCTTTCAATTCGTGAATCATGAAGCCCGTAACAATGTCCCATATTCTCACTACTCCATCCCAACCAAAAGACAGGAGCTGACCACCGTTGTGGTTGAAGTGGATGCCTTCTACTGACGTTGTGTGCCCCAGCAGCACTTGCAGGGAGGCACCAGTCTTAACGTCCCACAATCTGACGGATAAGTCAGTAGTCCCACAGGACGCGAGGATCGTGCCATCTGGACTGAAGCGTAAGTTCTTGACAGGACGCGTGTGACCCGTGAGCTCGTGTTGCAAGGTACCGTTGTTCGCGACCCAAAGTCGAATTGCACCGGAGTGATCACAAGACGCAAAAAGATCGCCACTCGGACTAAAACAAACATCGTTCACTTTCCCAGAATGCCCTTGGAGTGTGCGTACCTGACCTCCTGATGAGGCCTCCCACACCACCACATTCCCGTCGCTTCCACAGGAGACAACGTATTGACCATCAGGACTAAAGCGTACCGCGTTGACTTCCAACGAGTGGCCAACCATCGGAAGCTTCTCACGCAGCGCTCCAGAAAATGTAGCACCACTGAAATCACACTCATGCGTTCGTACATTGTGATACGAGACTCCGTCAAGGTTAGCGTTGCGGAATGTGCAGCGCTGCAGCACGGCACCGTCGAGAATTGCCCCTTTGAGGTTTAAGCCATCGAACGATACATTTCGAATCACACGGTGCTTTGCAACAATCAGGATTGTGAGAGCATTTGCAGTTACAGGCCACATATCTTGTGCAGATGCAGGACTTGTCAAGCTTTTCCACAGAGTCGCACGCAAAGAGTGGTCGACGCTGGGATTCTCAATTGCATAGATTTCTTGATCTGCATCAACAGGAGCTTCACTTGCGACTCTCTCGCCAAGAAACCGAATCAACGACGCATCAGCAAGGTGCAGTAGCCGGACAGAAAGCACGTTGGTAAAGAACTCATCCACGTCGAGCTGTGAGACAAGGAACTCAAACACAGACTCGTGTTGAAATGTAAAACGATCTCCATCAAGACGAAGTGGCATCGCACGCACAACATCATCTTGCACCACGCGCTTCTCAGAGCACAGCGCTTCGATGAACTCGTACCCTTTGTGGTTCTTGTCGAACATGGCGAGTGCAGACTTCAGCGATGGATCGCGAGCAGCGGGGGCCGCAGATGATGATCGCGCTCGCAGTACTTCTAATACGAGCGCAAGTCTAAGGGCGCTGACAATCGATCCAAGTTGTGGGATGTTCGTGTGAGGCTTTCCTTGCAACCGAGCGATTTCTCGACGCTCATGCATCGCAATCCATCGACCGTAAATACTGCTGCGCGTCCATGTGGCAGCTACTTTCGCACCACTGCTGTTCTCCTCGTCATCATCAGCAATCAGCATGGCAACCACACGACTCAATACGAACGGATTTGAACAGAGTTCGGCGAGGCCTTGACTCGTTTCAATAGTGATCTGAATGCGCGTGACAGTCGCCACCGGTCTCCCGAGGGAAGCTGTATACGATTCTACAAACTGTTGGACCTCGGCAGAGGAAAACGGGACGCAATGCAAATGCAGTGGCGCGCTGGATATGTCATCGTTAGGCGATAGCAATCGCTCACCCCACGTTTGCAAGAATTCAGGTCGCGTGGTCACCAACACGTGGGCATTCGGCCAATCTTGAAGATCTGTCTGAGTGAAGATGAGCTTCTGCAACGGCCACTCATCCAGTGCGTCGAGTACAAATACTACAGGGCGTCTCTTGAGCTCTTTCTCAGAATCTTCACTGACGCCACACCGACGCAGAACAACAGAAATCATGTGATCTGCGTCGGTGGCGGACTGCATGGAGATCAAGAACATGGGCAAAAAGTTTGGCGATGAATGTGGTTCACCCCACGCACGTTGGACAAGCGAATGCGCAAAATGCGACTTGCCACTCCCTGATCCTCCTTTGATCAGGAGCACACTGGGTGGTTTACGCTTGGCTGTCAATTGCGATGATTTTGCCTTTGACGCTCCTTGCTTGGCAGCAGCGTTGGTCGTCGGCGACAACACTTTGGCGGAGAGCCACTCATCTACTAACGCCATCATTGGCGTGGGGTGAACTCCACTGGGGGTCCTGGAGCCATGAAGGGGGACACTAACATCCCCAAGCCGCTCTTGCATGCGCATCATCACAAGCAATGTGACCGCTTGAAGATTTTCTGCAACGGTTGGCTCAGCAGCGGCGTTCGAGGCCACCTTGTCAAGTGTGCCGCCGAGGTCAGCAAGCATGCCCATGATTTCTCGATGCATTTGCTGCATTGCTGGTACGACGGTGAGAACTTCAGCGAGTGCCGTATCGAGGCTCAACTGATTGAGCTGCTCATGCAATTTCACAATCTGCGCTTTGGTATCTGCACTCACAGAATGGGCAATTGCTTTTATCCTATCAAGCAGCGACAGTTCTTCTTGGCTTGGTGCGACATAAAAGCCCTCAAGCATCTTACGGCATGATGTCAAAATGTCACCAAACACCTTTGCATGGCGATCGAGGTGTGCCTTCTGTGCCACATCAATCACGGTAAAGTGCACACGGGCAATACGTTCCGCTAGCTCCTGGGCTTCAGTAAAATTTTCTGACAAGTTTGAGGCGAGGCCGACTACGCCGCTGGCAAGAGAACACAAAGGCCCGACTGGAAATGGAAGATCTAGTGCAACGAGTTTCTGCAGCACTGTGCCGGCAACACCAAGGACAGTGCAACCAGTCTTACTTAACTGGTGAACTTCTGCCGCTTCCTTGAATTCAACGCAAAATTCTTGAAGAGTTTGATCGTCTTTTCTACTCTTCTGTGTTGTTGGGTTGTTGAGCATCGATGAACTCTCCGCAGTCGCGGCACCATCCGCACTACACCCGTTTCCCATTTGTATGGATATTATGCAGTGATCTGTTTTCATGGAAACAAGGCAGTAATGAGACAAACGGTTGCAACAAAAAAATTGAGCAGGCTGTGAACATCGAGAATTCTTTGTTAGAAGCATCATTGCATAGAAATTGTGAGAAACAAAAAAGTAAAAGAGGAAAATCGAAGAGAGATGATGTTCACCTCGTCGCGACACGGCAAACGTGAAGCAATCCAATCAAGGAGCTTGTTGCTTCGCAAGGCTGCTGATTGCTTTGAAGTTTGGGTCAGCCGCGTCACGAGTCAATTGGAACAGGATGCTCTCAGATGTCGTCACGATGCACTTCCCGCCCCATGACTGCATGAGTTGTATGGCGGCATGGTCATCCTTTTCGGAACCCGCACCAATTCCGTCACGAGCAACGGCCACGCGTTTGATGGTGGGCAGGTCCATCAGCTCTGCGACGGTTTGCAGAAGGCACACATGCGATGCAATACCGAAGATCACCACCTGCTCCGCGGTAAGAGGTGAATTCAGCAGCGACGCTCTCAAATCGTTCGTTAACATTGAGTATTTTGTCTTGGCGAACACCTTCGCTGTGGTGGGAAGTGCGATGTCTGCAACAGTGCCTCCAAGAACAGCGGGGTACTGCTCCGTGACATAGTAGTCGGTGGCATCAAGAAGAATGGAATGAAGTTGCGCGAAGCGGTTCGCAACAAAAACACCGTGAGGAAATCGTGCGACGTGTGATGAGAATAGCGTCTGCATATCACAGCAGAAGAAGGCAGTGCGTGAGGCACCATAATGCTGCAGAAGTCTTGACATGGCGCAACACACACAGCAGATGGGGAGTGTGACTTTGCGGTTTTGAGGTTGGAAATTGAGGCTCTGAATGTGCAGTTAGTAGGTGTTCTTGATGTGATTGAGAACATCAAGTGAGAGGAACGAATAAAAAATGAATGAGTGGAGAGCCAGCTGTGAAGAGGAAAAAAAAATCTTTGCAGTAAAGGCGACGCGAAGGGGTGATCGTTGTGTTTGCTCTGCTCATAAACAGTACCCACAGATTGTTTTTGGGAGTTTCTGACCGCAGCGCAATCAAAATCAAGGAGCTTGTTGCTTCGCAAGGCTGCTGATTGCTTTGAAGTTTGGGTCAGCCGCGTCACGAGTCAGTTGAAACAGGATGCTCTCAGACGTCGTCACGATACACTTCCCGCCCCATGACTGCATGAGTTGTATGGCGGCATCTTCATCTCCCGGTTTCTGGCTACCGACGCCGTCACGAGCCACAGCCACGCGCTTGATGGTGGGCAGTTCCATCAGCTCTGCGACGGTTTGCAGGACGCACACATGGGCCTCGACGCCGAACACCACCACTTGGTCCACTGGTGAGTGCTCTAACGACGCAAGAAGTTCTTCTGTAAGCATTGAAAACTTCTTTTTGTGGAATGTTTTTGCTGTGGAGGGGATGATGATGTCGGAGACGGTGGTGCCTAACGCTTTAGGGTAATGCTCTGTCACGTAGTAGTCGGTTGCCTCGGGGAGAATGGTATGCAGTTGCGCAAAGCGGTTCGCAACAAAGACTCCAACAGGGAGTCGAGAGATGCGAGGTGCGAACGCAGTCTGTAAGTCGCAACAAAAGAATGCAGTGCGAGAAGTGCTGTAGTGCTGAAGTAAACGCGACATTGATAGTGTTTTGATGTTCCAAATAATAAATGTGTTTCAGGAAATGGATTGTGTGGGCTTCTTTTCGAGTGAGAAAAATAAATAATTGGATGACAATTTTAGTACCTAAATGAACAGCATGGTCAAATACTCCGTGCGACAGCTGGGACAAAAAATGCTGCAGATTGTACATCTTGAACAATTTAACAATGATCTCCCATAAAAATGGGAGCGACTACTCAGTTCAACGCGAAGTGGCGGCAGACATGTTCAACGCTCCGTGAGGAAGCGGCGTAAAGCCAATGCGAACAAACGGACTTGTGGCCTGGGGCCTCATAATGTCGAACTTTTCCTGTTGATGTTGTTGCTGGGGGGACACGGCGTCTAAAGCCGTTGACGACGCGAGCTGCTTCCCTCTTGGCGACGGGAGCGTTGCGAGCAGCGGCCGTGGCGTTGGCGTTGACGGTGGTAGTTTCGATCTGCTCGTTGTGGGCAGCGACCAGAAAGGGTTACCACTTCCCACACGTACGCTGGCAGCAGCGGTGGGGTGTTGAGATGGCGACGGCAGCAGCAACACTTTGGGTGGGGCAGGGGACGTTGGAATGCCTAGCGAGGTGCTGG
>CYKH01000267.1:4840-31576 GCA_001460835.1 Bodo saltans | reverse complement strand
ATTGCGGTGCACCTGCGCGCGGCTCTCGTACACTGTGACCTCGCGGATCGTCGACGCCGCGTCAATCGTTGTAGTTTTCGTCGTTGTTGATGACATTGAAATTTTCTCTTCCTTTTTTGTTTGCTCCATCAAATCAATCATTGCAACAAGGGAAGAACTGTTATCACACTTGAAATAGTCCACGTAGCATTTCGAAAGTGTAAGAAGATTGTGATTGTTATACAGTGAAAAATGTTTGTTGTCTATTCTTTGCAGCCATCAAACAAACAAGAAGAAGTAAAATTCCCTTCTTATTGCGGCACAATGATCAAGTGCGGGATTCTTGGTGGTGACGCTGCCCGCCCATCGACAGGAATTCTAGGCGCTGGGGCCTCAACAAGGTCACACCAGAGCATCGATGACACTGTTGCACTCTCCTGCCATTGACTTGCCGTTGCACCGCCGCTGCTGCTACGATGACGGGTACCATCGCCCAAGGCGGCGTATGCTGTTACTGTTGTTCCTGCTTGGTTTCGTTCTTGACGTCCATCGCTGCCTTGGTGATGTTGCAACGAATGGGGTGCGGTGTTGTAAGTGACAACATGTGATGCCTCAGGTGATGCGCCTTCTTTGCCAACAGGAATAGAACGCGTGGTGGTGCTTTTTTCACGCGCCTGCTGAGGATGATGAGCAAGAGCAACAGCGTTGCTGTGGCATGCTTTGGTGACGTCAATAACGTTCTGCGTCGTGGCGCTGGTACCCGTAATCTCCACGTCGGACATGGTTGTGATCGGAATTACCGTGGAAGGCAACCATCTAGAACCATGTGCAACGCTTCTCTCCTCTTCATGTTGATGCAAACTGTCCGGTTGTCTCATAGCTACATCTGCAGCGAGGAAGGTGCGACGAGGAGAGACGCTGCTGTTGTGTGTTTTATTTTGGATTGTTGTTTCATACTGAGGTGCAAGTTGCTGTCCTGACAGCTGCTGTGTCCTCGGGCGCATTTCAAGGGCACGATGTACTGGAAGCGAAGTTGAGGGGTCAGAGTGCTGGTGGTTAGATGCTCTGCGAACATGCTTCTGTGGGTGCTGTGGTGCTGTGTTGACGGGCGTTCGATACTCGTGGATTGTTGGAAGCTGTGCCCGCTCTTCGGTGAAGACAAAATGAACACGGCCCTGAGCATCTACAATGCAAGGTGGGTCAGGTGATGGCGACAGGGGAGACTTCTTGTCCCGTCTTCCGCTTGTTGGCACCTCCGATACCAGGTTGTCATACGCGTTTGGTAAGTGATCAAAAAGCGGTTTGGAAGGGGTCGGTGAGGCGGCGTCCGGTGCCATTGTGGTGGTGCGCGGTGCCACAACATTATTTCCGTCTAGGGCGTGTCGTAACGCTTCATGAACATGATCCGGCTTCACGTCCACGCCACCCCCACTCCACTTCGTCGACGATAGCAAGTCCATCACAGACACGTTCCTCCTCATTGCCCGATCTAATAAAAGCACTGTCTCCAGCAGGGTAGACGTTGCTTTAGAGGCCGACGCAGGAGCTCCGTCATCTTTCATGCGATGATTCTCTTCCGAAATGTCAAGTCCGCCAGCAGGACGCAACCGTGACGAAGGCGTCACATCCACCTTAGTACGTGAGGGCGGTTGTTTTCGTGGTGGTGCGTCAACAGATGCCGGCGTTGTGCTCGTGGTGCTGTGGCCTCTCGACGATGCCGCTGCTGTTGCTGTAGCAATAGGTCCTAGCGCTTTGTTAGCAGCAACCAGCTGTTTCGTTGACGATGGTGACAGTGCAAAGGCGGACAATACTTCGCTGCCACCGCCGGCGCTTACTTGCGCGGCCGACGCAATTCGGTGTGGAGGCGGTTTGTCTGGAGTTGGGGATCGACGAGGCTGCGGTTGGTGGGAAGCTGCTGGTGGTGAGGCATTGTTACGACGCTCCACAGTCATCACCTCTTGAGAGTTACCCTCCGTTACCGCAGGTCTGGGATACGAACTCTCCACCTTGTGCGGTGGAGGCAACGATACGATTGCAGCCTCATTATGCATCGTTCTTTTTGGATACGATTGAGAGGGCGATGGCGCAACGGAGCGCGGGGCGCCGCAATCGGCGACAAAATTCTGATCGTCAATAATGTGTGCAGATCCTTGCTGCTGGTGACGAGGTTGGCTAAATGGTGTCGTGCTAGTAGCTTGCTGAGCACTAGAATGCGGACGCGCGTCACTATTCAAAACCTCATATGGATGACCCCAGGCAACTGACGGTGGTGGTGACGAGAACATAGCAGCTTGTTGGACTTGACGGCGCTCGAGATCGTTTATTGCCCCTTGCATTACCTTTCTCGTTGATGGCGGCGATGAAGGTGAGTCCTCAGCATTGCCTGTTTGGCGCCCAAAGGACGCAGCTGCTGGTCTAGGAGGAGGAGGCGGGGATGAATATCGCCGTGATGCTCCTCCACTTTCACGCACAGGTTGCTTGTTGTGCTCTTGCTCAATGAGGGTTGACGCAAAATCTCTCTCAAGTTGTCGATCGCTATAATCAGCAGCGGCTTGTACAGCATCGCTCGAAGTCACAGGAACGCCTGAAGGCGACACAAAACCCAATCGTCGCTGCGTCGTAGCGCCTATGTCGTCAATCAACAAAGATCCGCTGCTACTTTTTGCACCACGATTGCTCTGTGGTGTCTGGAGCACTGTTGTGTTAGCAATAGGTGACGTAGGGTCATCATCGCCATCGTCACGCGTGATGGGAGGGGCTCCTAGTGACAATTCACCACAGTTCGTTCTCTTCGCTTCATCGCGACGAAGTGGCGATGGCGCTGCATGACGTGGTGGCCGTAGGGCCAAGGAAGAACCATCATGCGTGGCATCCGTTGTTGGCTGATCCGGAGATGCGCCACGGCGAGCAGCAACGAGTGCCTGCATACGTGCCAACGACGTTGGGGATGGGCGACGGGGTGTAGTGCCTCCAACGGATGAGGTCGATGGAGCAGAAGTAGCCCCAGTAGTCCGTTGTCCTACTGGACTCTCACTCTGCGTTCTTGCTGCGATGCGGCGGGTCGGTGTGGTGTAGCAGCCGTCGAGCGGCCGCCGCCAAGGCCAAAGCGCATCGGTGGAGTAGAAGACATTTTAAACAAAAAAAACTCTAAAAGAAACAAAATAATAGGAGTCTATCTCTGCTTTGACAATGCAATAATCCAGCATAGTAAATCAAGAGATGCGAAGCATTACAAGAAATAAAATGAGGTGGATGAAATTCGCAAGGCGCAATCTATGAAGAACTGGAAGTAAAAAACTCTAGTTGCGCCAAAAAAAATCTCTTCTAAATGTAGTGTATGGGATGTCGGAAGGTCGTTTCTTAGTATCGAAACTGATTTTGTTGGCTAGCATCCGTTCGCCTCGCTCTACGAAGTCGACTCCACAATTGCTGAATTTGTGTGACAGTCCATCTAAGTGATGGGTCAGGGTTCAGCATCCCTCGTAAAAGATCTCGTACCGCCTCGTCACGGATGCGTTGAAAACTTGCCAGTTTCGGGAGCGTTGATGCCGTGATCTCGTTGTTGGCACCGTTGTTGATGGTACTATTCTCTACATTGGCATCATCTTCTAATGGAAACCCACCAGTGACTAACGCATAGAGGACGATGCCACATGAAAACACATCTGCCGCAGCCCCATCGTATGCAAGCCCGGCCAAAATTTCTGGCGCAACGTAGTGACGCGAGCCGCATGCAACATGCAATAACCGATCATCGCTGCTACTATTGCCAATAGCAAGAGCAGACGACGACTTACTTTGAAGAGACGTGGAGAGGTGTTGACGATCGGGAAGAGCCGCCGCCATACCAAAACTAGTCAACTTAAGACTCATACTCCTGTCGAGCAAAAGGTGCTCCAGTTTAATGTCACGATGGCAGATGCCAAGGACATCATGGCAATGCGCAACTGCCTGCATCAACTCGTCAAACAGTCGCAACACCACCGCCGTGGGAAGCCCATCAGGACTGAATCTATCTGGGGCATCTGCTGTTCGATTCGCAGAAGTGGAAGAAGACAATACATCTGTTTGATTCGCTTGCTCCAGCTCCCTCATTTGTGCATCTTCGTTGTGTTTCTCCACAACTTCGAATACCTCACCAAATTCGCAAAATTCTTCAACTGTGACCAAATCGGTTGGTGTGTACACAGCTGGCCACGATCGAAGGATGTGCCGATGATTTGCGGCGCGCAGGACGAGTTGATGGCGCTCGAGCTTCAACCGAAGACGCTCATCTAAAAAAAGTGACTCAAGTGGGAAAATTCTAGCGACAACAAACGTTACGGCGCCTGTTGCTGCCGACGAAGAAGGCAAAGAACGCTCGGAGACAGAGTCCATCGGGTCATCTCTCGTCGATGAATCCCTCAGTCGAGCAATGTAGACATCGTGCGCCTTACTTACCTGGTCTTGTGGTTGTTGTGACTGAAGTTTCGTCAGCAGCTGGATGTTACCAATGGTTGCGGACCCAGAGGCCACCCGCGTGTCATGACTCATTTTGCAAGGTGTGTCTGTCTTCTTGATTTCTTACCTTTTCTTGCCACAAAGAGAGAAAACGTTCACCATAATCTCTTGCAATAACCAGTACATAAACCCCAGCGATAAGATTCCCCCTTTCCTTTGTTACTCAAACACACATCGAACACCAAAGAGCAACAAGTGACAAAGCTGTCATCATTGCTGCCGTTGAGCGCGCTGTGCCTTGTAGGCATTTCTGTCCGTGTCTCGCAAGTCGCGTTTCGATCTTTCGCTTGCCGATTGAATGAATACGTTCTTTTTCGTGGAGCCAACCACAAAGTCAGACACTCCGTCCTTCAAGTCCAGCAGATTCACGCTTCTTGGTCTGAAGTTAAGAATCGAATCCACGAGTGACCTTTCTTCAGGACTCATGTAATACCCTGCAGCTGCAGTGGAGGAGGTTGAGCTTGAACCAGCAGTGGAGGCATCCAGCGCCATTAACTCTCGACGCTCCACCTGTCGCCGGATAAACCGAGCAGTGTACGACCAACTTCCACACCCGCTTCAAACAGTCGAAGCGCTGAGGCGCGTAGTTCATCATGGCACAAGCCGTCATCAAAGCTTCTTGCAGAACAATTGGGGACACTTTTTGAATCGGTTTGGCTTCTAAGAACCGGTGGATGTGTTCTTGCAGTCCCTCTGGGTGATGCGTGCGCAACACACGTACATACGTTTGGCGAAGAAACTCATCGAATCGCGGTTCCTGTAATTGTTCATCTACTAACTTTAGCGCAGCGAGAGCGGCGTCACGCGAGCTAAACATGTGGCACAGGAGGTACCCACGCCACTCCAGTGTATTCCAAGGGATACTGCGTTCTGTTGACATCTGCCAGAGTGCTTGTGCAGAAGCACTGTGATCCGTGCATTGCGGCGGAATCTTCTTTCGCTTTTCAGCGGTCAGAGCAGCGAGCGGCTGATCTTTTGCAGCGCCGCTCAACGTCGGCACACCTCGGTCTTCTAAAACAGATTTTTGAAGTCTTCCGAGCTCAAAAAGATGACAATGCTTTTGTTCATCAGGGGTCTGTTCCCATACGTGCAACCCAGGATGACGATGGTTGTACTTCTCGCCACACTCTGGGCACGGCTGACCTCCTCCAGCTCGCGCAAAGTAAAACAACAGTCTGCTCATGTCCGGTGATGCAATCACGCATTGCGGCGGAAGCGCACGGAACTTTAAAAACAGTTCAGGCACATTCGGCAAGTTAAATGCACATGCAAGCTGCATTAACTTTGCTGTCGAACTTTCAGCTGGCGGAAACGGAGAGTCCTCCATCGTCGTCAGCATCTTTTCGGGGTTGTCCACGGCGAAGTAGTAGTCCATGATGCGGTAGAACAAACCAAACGAGTATCGTGACGTGGGAATGCGCTCCCTTAAGCACTCAATGACCTCATCCACGAAATTGTTGCAAAGAAACACTGCTTGGTCGTAGTCAGTGGATCGAACATTCCCAAGGACCCATTCGAAAACGATACCATCACGGCGGTTAAAGTCTTCGGGGAAGTTGGCACGGAACACGTTTTGCCTGTCAAACAGAGACACTAACGTTGTGGCGACTGCAATCAGTCGAGAAAAGAAGACGTGATCGAGTTGAATGTTGTCCTCACATGCCCACGCAAGCATCAAACGAAGTCGGTTAAGGCCGTCAGAGATGATCGCTGGATGACGACCATCGGATTGAAATTTGTGCAACGCAGCCGCACGGATCAAATTTAAGCCCTCTGCAATCACTGTCCTGTCGCACTGGAAACCAAGCGGGCGAAAGTGGGAGACACACTCGATCCACTCTGCTGCGGCATTGCATCGTGGAGCGACAGCAGTCAATGTGGTGATCATCGCAACACGGTATCCGTGGCCGTTCAGTACATCCCACGCAAGTGCGCTACGATACACGACTGTTTCCAGGACCCGACGCAGCTCACGAGAATTTTTGGCCTCGCGCATGAGGTTTTGAGTTGTTGCAGGGTCTTCAAGTGGGACTGCGTCCCGAATCAGTTTCAGTATCTTGTCGTGGTGGCTATCATCAGCTGGTTCCAAAAACGCCTCGACATTGCCTTCGATTTCTTCCTCACCGGCACTTCCTGGGGACGCTGCGCTAGGAGCAAATCCGTTAACTACGGTTGCCGTTTGCTCATACTCTGAAGCAAATGGATCCGCGGCTCCATTCTCGTCATCAAACGAAGAAGGGGACGTAGTGTATACTCATCTATTACGAGGGAGTAGTAACACCCTCCTCCTACGTGCAGGCGACGTGGTGTTTCTAGAACTAGCTGATTGGCGAGGACTACGACCTGTTGGTGGTGTTGTGAAGGTCTGTTCCCGACCACTGACGACGCCGCTGGAGCAACAAGATGGATTGGTGTTGATTGGCAAGGTCCACGCAAGGGTCGAAGAAACACAACTTAAATGACGAGGCACAAAAGGCAACGTGACACAGTCTCAAGAAGAGCTACTTTGCGAAGCGTAAGCCGTAAAGAAGTCCTTAATGCGGTGCTGTTTCCTTTATTCTGCAAAAGAAAAAGCAAGCAAACAAACAAACAAACAATACCCACAAATCCACACAGCGTTCATTTTGTCAAAAAAAAAACACTGGGGCGTAGGGCAAGTTTCTACACATGCAATGACAAGGGTGGTAAGACACATCAGCTATGTTCGTGGTGGAACACCATTGTAAATCCCCTTCCCCGTTGCGTCTTCACCTCTCGCTTTTTTTTCCACTTGCTTTTTTTTACCAGACCGTCCGACCATCTGTGTGTTCAAAAAATTAAGGAACAGCGACAACGAACAATTAAGATTGCGTGGGTATGGCAGACATAGGGAGTGGTGTGTGTGTAAAAAGAAAGGGCGCTCCTTTTCTCTTCGTACTACTCATTCTAACCACTAAGTTATCTGCTAACTATTTTTTGTGTTTTGAAATGTGCAGTTGTTGGATTAAACACTAAAAAAGGGAAGGTCAAGTAGTTGCTCAGCAGACAGCCGTTCATTGGCATCAGAAGCGAGACAACCCTCCACTAAGGCGCGTGCCAATGAATTAAGATTTGCTGGTATGATAGGGCGAAGTCTTCCGCTACCAATGCCGAACACCACCGCACCCACGCCACCGGAAATTGCAGTCGGATCATACGGAATGGTTCCAGTGGTAAGTTGCAGATACATGATGCCAACACTCCACACGTCTGACTTCGTCTCGGCGTGGCCTCGTGCTGCTTCCGGTGCTAAGTAGATCGGCGTGCCCTGCACCTCAGCGCCTCCGTCGTGGCGACGAACGAGCTCGTGAATCGACGCGCTCGCACCAAAGTCAGAGATGCGACAATGTCCGTTGGCGGCAATCAAGACGTTCTGAGGCTTTACATCACGGTGAACAATGCCCATGCTGTGAAGACGGTGGAGGCCTCGAAGGACATCACGCACAAAGTTGATGGTTGTTTGCTCCGGTAGTGCAGCAAACGTCGTTAGCATTCCTGCAAGAGATCCAGCGACGAGGCACTCCATCATCAACACAATCATGTTGTCGACAAACGCATACCCGTAGAATTCTACTAAATTCGAATCTGTGACGGTCTCCATCGTAGCGACTTCATTTTGAAGGACTCGCACCTCATCTTCATCCGACGGAAGGGGGAGGAACTTCATCGCCACAAGGCGCCCAGTGTGCTGCTCCATGCCAAGATACACACAGCCAAAGCTGCCAGTACCTAGCACTCTGCTGCTTCGCACGTACGTCGTACCGTTGGCAGCCTCTACTCGAGTGGGAAGCGACACAATCACCTTGGCATGTTGCTGTCCCGTCGCGGCACCAGGGATGCTAGCTTGGAGGGCTGAAATAGAGCGGATCACGTCACTGAAACGACCGGAGATGCTCTCCACCTGCGAGATGTCTTGACTCGGGACATGTGCAAGGGATGCCATCGATGGAATCGCTTGGATCCCTGGTGTAGCAGTTCCACCGCCGGCAGTGTTGTGATTGGCAAGTAGACCAGCTGCTCCTGCTGCAGCACCTGCACCTCCGCGAAGGCTACTGTTAGTGCTGTGGATTGCTGCAATGGAGGTTAGTGCGTTGGCAGGGCTCATGGAAGAGCCGCTAGGACCTCCCATCAGAATGTGCTGTGGAGTGCCTCGCAAGGAGCCGCTTGATACATGATGATGTTGTTGTTGTTGCTGCTGCAAGAACAGTTGTTGTTGCGCCGAGGGTGCTTGCGGTAGGAATGCATGCGACCAGCTCATGCTTTCGATGAGGCTGCGCTTCAAGACCGACGTGCTGACACGACCCACTGATCCGCCGCTTTGCAGTTGGTTTGACGAGGAGCCTCTGCTGTGGTCTGAAACAGTGGACGAGGATTGGGCCTCAAGTCCCCCTGGAGCAGCGCCACTCTTTGGTGTGTCTGCAGACTGGGTGGATCCAGAATTTTGCTTCGCATGGTGCAAGCCTGGCCCTTCGACGATGGTATCTTTTGGGACCCGGGTGAGAGGATGGTGATGGTGCCCTGCGCCTGATGGTTGCTCATCGCCACTTGAACCAACCACAACAGATGGTGGAACAGAGACGGAGTGCGCGCTCATTGGTCCCTCACTACCAAAGGTGGGCGGGAATGCAGAAGACCCAGGACCATCGTCCACCAGCGCGGCTCCGTCATCCGTCAGATGACTCAGTGCTGCATCAGCAATATATGGGTCACCTTCGACGATTGTATTGTTGCTCGTGCGCCGCAAGAGTGTTGGGAGTTGGAGTTGCTCACTTGCCGGGACAGAGGACGGAACCTCAACCCTGCCGCTGTCGCGCATACCACTATCGCGCATCGACGAGGGGGAAAGGCGCCGCACAAGTCCACCACCCGACACAACTTTTGCAAAAGACTTCGCGCTGGTGGCATCCGATTCCGATGAGGATTGCATCTGAGTTTCCACTGCTGTTGGAGGAGAAACTGGCTCCGTGCGAATCTTTGGTAATTCCTCCTCTTTCATCGGTCGCGCAACGGACACTGCTGACCCACCACCGCTTTCTGTTCCGCCTGCCGGTACGGTTGTGGGTTTGCAAGCAACCTGCTCTGCCGCAACAGCAGCAGCAGCGCTTCGACTCGTCGCTTCGTTGGCACCACCCTCTTCGTCATCACTGCCTGATTTTCGAGCGTCCAGAGGTATCACATCGTTAAAAGAGCTCACTCGAACACTCTTCACGGACATAGAACCAGTCGTGTTGGTGTTAGAGGCGGAGGTTGTTGAGGTCGATTCCTTTCGCCTGACACGGGTGGACGCTACTGGCGCCGCGGCAGCAGATGCAATGAGAGTTGTGCTGCCTACTTCTACGTCGTCGCCCTCTTCCTCTTCCGACACGTTTTCTTCCGAAATAATTTTCAGGTGGGTTTTCGGCGTTGTGGTCGTAGAAAGTTTGGTCGGTGGAGAGACAGCAGACGTTGGGGTCCCAATAGCGTCCGTTGGCGTGAATAATAGCGGTGGCTTCGACGCTGAGGACGACGCAGTGATATCTGCGGGCATGGGTGGCAACGGAGAGCGATCGCCACTCGTAGGCGAGGATTGAGGCCCGCCAGCAACCGCAAGCGCATTACGAACATCCGCAAACCGCTTGTTTGCAGCAGCGGCTTGATTGATACTAAAGGACGGTTTGTTCTGCACAGAGAATCCCAAGAGCGAAGGCACGCGTTCTGGAGCACGCGCGTCTCCGTCGTCGTACGGAGAGAGTTGCTCTGGGTTCCCTGACACATTCGTTGCAGTTAAGAGTTGACCAACCGATTGTTGCGTGGGTTGTTGCGCTGACGATGATAATGAAGATGATGGTTGTGGTTGCGGCGACTCTTGTACATTTTGGAGTGCTTGCATCTGCTGTTGCAGTTGCTGTTGCTGCTGAATCAACTGTTGCTGTAATTGCTGTTGTTGTATTTGTTGCTGCTGCTGAGCAATTGCAATTTTTGCTAGCTGCTGCTGGAACGTGGAGATAGCCTCTGACCTCTTTTCTTCGTGATTCATACTCCCCCGCCGTGGCAGTTGAGAATCCTCACCTCGCCCACTGCTGTGCGAGGCTTCACCACCCGGCAAAAGTGCTGCTGTCAGGTCGATTTCGTGAGTGCTTGGAGACTCTGATTGACTTCTCGCATCATCACCACGATGCCTGCCCACCAGCCCACCAACAGTGTTTGTCTGCTGAGGCATCGTGCTAGAATGAAATGATGCCACCTTCGCCCCGCCCAGCATTGTCGTACGAGTAGGCGATGAATTGGAGTGAGCGTTGCTGTTGGCACCACTACCGGTCTTGATTGACTGTTGTCGAGTGATTCGATTGTTGAGCTCCTTCGCGAATTCACTTTGCTTGCGCTGGACTGCTCCAGGCAGGGAGGCGGTAGCTCCTCCGTTTGGCTGCTGACTATTCATCACGCCCGGCATCGTGGCTGTGCTAGTGTTGTTGTTGTTGTTGTTAGGACCGCTGCGGTACGAGCTGTGCTGCTGGAGTTGCTGAAGCGGCGATTGACTTGAAGAAAATTGCTGCTGCTGCCCACTTCCATACACATTGCTACTCATGGTTGCAGCGATGGCAACAAGGTCCGCAGCTTCGTAGTATCCGTTGTAGTTCGCGCAGAAAGGGTCCGCGATGACTTCAAAGACATTCCAGCTCGGGAAGTGACGGCAGTATGGCCTTGGAATATCATCAGGATGCCCTTGGTAGTACACGCTGAGGCGTCGGAGGCGGCTGACAAGGTAGTCGTCTGGGTACAGCAACGCTATGGGGGCAAGGATGGTGAGGGCCTCGTGGTACCGTTGTGAACGGAAGTGGGAGAATGCGGTGGTGTATTGAATCAAATGCTCTCTGGAAGACATCATCGACGTGCTGCCTGACAACCCCGCAGCGGTGGATGTGTGCGTCTGGATCGTGCTCCCCCTTCGCTGCGAAGGTCCACCCCCGTCCACTCGGACGTCAAAGATCAGAAGTGTGGCGTCATGTTCACGATCCCGAACAACATCCACAATGGCGCAATCAAAGAAGATGCTGACTGCTTGCTTGACAGGCTCCGTAATCAAACAGTTAAAGTACGGCAACTGCACCGACAGCGTCGCAAGGCGTGACAGTAGCTCTGTTGTGTGCCCAAACAGCACACTGCCAATGTCTCGATGATCGCCCACAATGCCGCACACCACCGGGCCTTGATGCACTACGATGCCCATCCGTAACCCATCTCGTCGGAATTGTTGGAACAGACCAGCGATCTCAACAGCACATCGAACTGCACGAGGTGCGTGGTCCGCACGGGCTTCGAACGCATTCCACGCGACACCGACACGCTCACCAGATCGGAGGAACACCTCTCCTCGATGCTTGCGGACTATCGTGTAAATCGACGTAAGAATCTTTCGATGTTGTTTCTCTGTCACAAAAAAATCGCTTCGGTAACTTTCCTCTACCGCACCCAATGAAACCATCATAAGCGTGGCGTTTTCTTGAAGGATCATGTTCTGTTTCATGATTGCACGGCCAAGGGTTGTGGAGGACATCGGGGGCATGACAGCTTGCTGTTGCTGTTGCTGGACTGCTTGATGGGGGGATGATGCCTGCTGTTGCTGCGGTTGCTGCACCACAGCCCCAGTTGTTGCTGTGTTCGCGGCGTGAGTACTGTTGATAGGCACGCCGCGTAATGATGGGCCACTGCCACCTTGCTGCTTTCCACTTGTGTTCAGCGGTCCACCAGGTCGTCCACTGTGTCCCAACGCAGATGGCGGTCGGTTGCTCAAGTTCACAGAACCACCAGCACTTCCAACATCCACCAAGCTTGCGCCTGCGTGGAGATGCTGGGGTGGCAACTGTGGTGGGCCGACGGAGTGCGTGGACTGCATCGAAACGCGTCGATTCACCATTGTCGTGCCGCCACCCCCGCTTCCGCGCTGTGATGCAGGAAGCAGATTGTGAGAAGGTTGAAACATGTGATGCGTTGGGGGACGGAGCGCATCATGTCGGGAACCAACACTGCTGGACGGCGACGCCTCACTGCCGGAAGCAGCAGTAGGGTGGTCCACTGATGACGTTTGCGGTGTTGTGGCCCTAGGCGGCGACAAATGAGCACTTGTAGGAAACGCAGCTGCGTGTTCTTCTGCCGTTGAGGAGACGGTGGGCTGTACAAACACAATTTGTTGTTGTTGCTGTTGCTGCTGTGACGCTGCGAGGCTATTGTTGTTGTTAATGTGTAGCCGGGAGTGGCTCGTCCCCATCATGCCACCGCCGCCGCCACCTCCCTCTGAAACATAGCCACCACTAGTCGCAGTGTCGTGAAGACCAAAGTAATGCTGCGTGCTGGTGACTGTTCCGTTGTGTGGGGCCGAGGTCAGCATCATCACTTGGAACAGTTCGTCCACTATAGTGTCTCCCGCACCTCCTCCTGCCCCGCCACTAGCGACTGCTTGCTCACCGCCACGCAAGGAATGATGATTCGAAGCACCGGCCACTCCTGCTGTGTGACCACCAACGATTCCGTGAACAGAGGCCAAGTCACTGGTGCGATGAGGCTGATGGCCGGAAGGAAGGGACATCGCCATGCCTCCATCGTTGTCACGGCGTACTCCACTGCCGCTTTGGTTGTTTCCATCGTTGTCACGGCGTACTCCACTGCCGCTTTGGTTGTTACCGTCGATAGAAAACGATGTTAAGACTGTGCCTCCAGCGGTTGGGTTAAAATATCCGCCTAAACCAGCAGAAGGAGTTGAAGAACGTCGGTCGTTGCTGCTTTGGGCGCCAATTGTACGGACAGAGCGCTGATGCCCAGCCTCGCCAAACTGGCTACCATCCGCACCAGGAGTTGCCGTTTGCATATCGTCGTTCAGAATCGACATGGATGCGGCGCCATCAGGCCGTATGGACGAAGGCGCAATCGCAGTAGCTTCTGTGCTCTCCTCAGCTTGACTATCATCGGTTGGCAAGGGAGGCGGATCCCATCGGTCTTCTTCTAAAATCATTTCTAGCACTTCTAGTTCACTTAGTTTTCGAAGCTGCTGCTCTAGAATGTAATCTGGTACATACGTTTGATTCAATGCAAAGCACGCGGCAAGGATCTGAAATGACCGGAGCAACGACCACATCTCTCCAACCCACAGCCACTGTGGGGCCCATCCTACAAGTCGCCGCTGCCATTTCGTAAGGCGAAGATGGCCAGGGAATCCAGTCACCGTCGCGAGCATACGTTTGCGCAGAAGGATCAACGGTGCAGCAGTGCCGATGTAAAGAACAGTCAACAGCAAAAGAGAGAGCGAATTGACAATCACAGCAGCGATGTGAAACGCACGATGCCCGGCCGAGTCTTCGTTGGTGGTCATGGCGGCAACTTGAAGCCCAATACCGCCTGCCAGAAGAAGGAAGCCCACAGCAAACGAGGAGGAGATGCGGTGCAACCCAGTCACACTGGTCACCCCTCGAAGACTCGCATACAAAACCTCCTCGCTGGTGCTGCCAAATGTGGTGAGAAGTCGTGTGTCATCGTCGTCATCGTCAATTGCGGCTCCTCCCGTGTGGGTTGTATGGTGGTCTTCTTGCTCATAGTCAATTACATAGTCGCCACCGTCGTCAACAAGCATGGCGTCTTGATGGTGGCCTTTGACTGGCTCGGCTATGTGAGTGGCCAAATGTTGAGGATGCGCGTTCTGATTGGGTGAGGAGATAGGTGATACAGCAGCGGCGGAAGAGCCGATCTCTTTCCAAGTCGTGGCCGCATCTTGCGACGCAGGAAGTGCATTATCATACGCTCCTACTCCTGCAGGCATGGAGGATTCATCGCCGCTGCTCACCACCCAGTTGTTATTGCGAACGCCTAAATAATCAGACGGCGGGTGAACGAGCGGGTTTTGTTGCTGTTGTTGAGGGTGCGTAGTTGTTCCAACGTAGTGCACAACCACTGGTTTGGAGGATAACTGCTGCTGCTGCTGTGGCGTTGGAGAGAATGAAGCCAACGGTGGACGAGAAGCAGAGCTCATCGGCGGACGAGTCGGCGGAGCCGCTGCTCCTACGCTTCCACTGCTACCACCTGTATTCGCCACTGCGGCCGCAAACCCGCCACTGCTATTTCCAGATTGATGAAGGAGGGATGATGCATGCAAGTTGTCATCGACAAGACTTTGAATCTCCAGTGGATCACCTCGTCGGCTTTGTCGCCGGGAACCTGCGACACCTTCTAAATGCATCGACATCATTGGGTCGCTGGTCACAGGAACGACCTGCGTTCCGCTGCCGTCGCGACGGAGAGAAGATTCGCGGGACTCTGCAATTCCCAACGAATTCCGATGCTGTTGTTGCTGTTGCAACGCTGGTGGCAGCAACGGATTACCGGCGGAAAGCGGTGTTGTCCCGCCGGATCCAGGGGCCGGAGGTGCAAGGAGATCCTGCTGCTTCGGCGTCAGTCTTCCTACTCCGGGAGGACCACCACCGCCTCTTGGTGTCGTGCCGCCTCCAGCGTTGTTAGTACTGCCCTCAAGCAACACACTGGCTCTCAACTCCCCCGCACCATTCACGCTGCCCGACAGCGCTGGAGGCAGCCCAAATCGAGCCTCACTGGAATCGAGGTCGCGGAAGACTCGTGGAGATTGAAGCCTCCGTGCAATGGGGTGGTGGTGCGTTGTTGAGGGGTGCTGCTGTTGCCCAGAGCCACCACCACCACCATAACTGGATGATGCGTTCTTTGGACTCCGGATCCCGCCGAGTAGAGGGGACGTGACACTGTTACATCCTTGGGCCGTTAAGATGTTCTGAATGGGGGACGTGTTGCTGTGTTGCGCAGTGGCAGGGGGCGCCGTCAAGACCGAAGTGGTGGCAGTGCTCGTGTTCGCGATGGACGTTTGAAGCACAGGGCTGGTCATGGTTGAGGGTGAAAGCTGCGGCTGTTGGTAGTGTTGTGGGACTGGCAGTGAAAATTGATGTGGCATGTGATGATGAGCAGTCGATGACGATGATGACGCTACAGCTCCTGCTGCGGTTGCTGGTGCTGGTGTAGTAGTGGTTGTGATCACAAGCGGCGGTGGCCTCCTCGAGCCTCCACCGCCAGGCGACGCGACGACGGAGCTTGTGGTACTACTCCCACCATTAGCCGCAGCAGAAGCAGCAGCATGCTGATGCTGACGTGTCGTTACTACACCACTTGTAGGTTGGTTGGATTGTTCTACACCAACCACGGCAGCCGGTGGCAGCACGATAGCAGGAGGTATCGCCGCGATGATGATGTTGGAGTGCTGTGCAAAGCTGCTTTCGTCGTCAAGGCTTGAACTCCCACCGCCAACTCCATCACCAGCATTATTGTGACGACCAGGGCGAAGCGTGGAACTACGTGGCTCGGGGCCGTGCAGGAAACTCTGCGTGGGCAACCCCCCAGGTCCGAGAAACTGGCTTCCTGAGCTCGTTGCGGCGGTGATATTACTTCCCTTCTTGCGCAGCGGAACTAAGTCGCTGCTACTATTCACATTATGCAAGACCGGGAAGAGCCCAATGGGTGCGTGGAGGGTGGAACCTCCTTCGGAAGTGGACTGCTCAGACAGAGGCATCGGATGTTCTGTGTACGATTGACTGTTCACACGTGTCCGCCCCTCCCCTTCTTCACCATTCGATGACGGAACAGGTGGTGGTGGTGGAGCAGTTGCTGCATCCAATGTATCTGAATCCCCACCGATGGCAGTTCCCGTAGACGACGAAGACATGACATCAGGGGCAGTCGTCATGCTACTACTCCCCCCGGGAAGGGTTGTTGGGGATTGCGGGAGGGCGTGATGTGAGTGAGAAGTGTTGTGCTCAGCACTGTTGGTGTCGCCTCGGAATGAGTTACGCCGCCTTCTTGTTGTCGTTGTGTTGTTGTTGTTGTTGTTGTTGTTGTTGTTGTTGTTGTGCTGAACAGTAGTAGTAGTGGGTGGCGTCGCAGTAGATGCTGATGAGATGGGGTGATGTTGGAGCACAACGGGCGTGTCGTCATCGTCGTCATCATCAAATGGGTGATACGGCATAAAGGAGGGCGTCGCACTGCCCAACACTACGGTACTGCTGGTAGCGGTTGTATGTTTCACAACGGCAGATGTTGGCGTCGTCGTTGCGTTGGTAGTATTGCCGCTGGTTGACGTCGTCGTCGTCGTCGTCGTCGTCCTGACAGCAGGTGTGGAGGGAAGTGGTGCTTCAGATGCGGTAACGCGACGAAGGTGTTGACGGATGGGCCCCTCCTGTTCCGCCTCACTTGCCATCTCCGCCTCCTCATCTAGCGCGGCTCGTGTTGAGCTTGTCACCGTGTGCCAAGAATCAAATCCAGGCAACCCACCACGCGAGTGGTGATGTTGTCGAGTTGGAGCAGGGGATCTTAGTGGACTCCTTACGTTGCTGGCAATTCTGTGAAGTTGATTGCCACTCGAGCCAGCAGGGCGCGTCGATTGTTGCGGCACCAGTTGCATTTGGCCACTGCTGAGGCTAATTTGCGACGGTATGTTCTGTAAAGGAGTCGCCGCATTCGGTGACCCCAAGACAGCATTGAGCACTGCAATCATCCCGCTCGCATTGTCACCGCCTCCCTCCACAGTGGCCGCGCTACGCAGGCCTACTGGGAGGTCATAACTTCGCGACGTGTCAGTGTCCACTGATAAAAGGAGCGGCAAATCAACGCTCTGATCAATGCGGCCAAAGGAAGGAGATGGGGGTGGCCTTGGCTGGGATGTCGACGAGGTTGCAGCAGCACCTTGTTGGAGCGAGGCAATCAGTGCTTCGCGAGGTTCCATATGAGAATTTTTGTTCTAGCGTGTTCCTAACCTATATTTATGAGTGGGAGATTTCTTGTGCCACACACCGCCTTTTTGGGGGGGAAGGGATTCTTTAAATGATCTTTTCCCGTTGAAGTTCGGATGTTTACTCGCCACGAGAAATTTTATCCAGCACGACAGTCACTTTCTGTCACAAGTATAAACCAGAAGAAAAGAGAAGGTTGTCACAACATGGAAAATAAGTATTCTCGATGGTGCAGTCAGTCAACAGTTTTTTTTTTTTTCTTTTCATCAGGCAGACACTGAGCAACAAGCTGCGCGGAAAATCGATCATCGGTCCGCTCGCTGAGTCTTCATAACAACGAAACCAAAATATTCACTGCTCATAAGCGCGTCATTGTTGAAACCGGGTGGAAAACTTTAGGTGAGACATTGAGACGTTCACGCAAGTCGTTTTCCGGTAACAAAAGCAAGTAATCTGGTCAAAAAAAGAGGTGGAGAGAGGAAATGCTAGAGTGCTTCTGAGCATTGGAATGCAGCAAACGAAGGGAGTTAAAGCAAAGAAACCGTGGTGGACCTAAACGTTAGCGAAAAATACTTCGCACGGAATAATTGCGGCCACAGTGCGTGAGAGGGAAGAGGAAAAAAAAAAAAAAAAGCAGCACAAACGCAGACCGCTAAAATAAAACGCTTGCAAAACACTTCTTCTAAACACTGAACAGTGGAAGATCGAGGAGTTGATCTGCAGTAAGCCTCTCGTTGACGTCAGACGCTAGGCACCCCTCGACAAAGCTGCGAGCAAGGGGGCTAAGATTCTTCGGAATGATAGGACGTAGTCTTCCGCTACCAATGCCAAACACCACCGCACCCACACCACCGGAGATAGACTTTCCATCGTAAGGGATTGAGCCAGTGGTCAGTTGGAGATACATAATTCCAACACTCCACACATCCGACTTTGGTTCAGCGTGGCCTCGTGCTGCTTCCGGGGCCAAGTAGATCGGCGTGCCCTGCACCTCAGCACCTCCGTCGTGGCGGCGAACGAGCTCGTGAATCGAGGCACTTGCACCAAAGTCAGAAATCTTGCAGTGACCGTTGGCGGCCATCAAGACGTTCTGGGGTTTCACGTCGCGGTGGACGATACCCATGCTGTGCAGCTTGTGAAGACCTCTGAGGACATCTCGCATGAAATTAATTGTGGTCGGCTCCGGCAACGTCGCAAACGTGCTCAAAACACCGGACAACGAGCCAGCGACAAGGCATTCCATCATCAAAACGATCATATTATCTACGAACGCAAATCCGTAGAATTCTACTAAGTTGGCATCCATAACGTTTTCCATCGTCGCAACTTCATTCTGCAGAAGACGAACCTCTCCTTCGGCAGAAGGGAGGGGGAGGAATTTCATCGCGACCAAGCGCCCTGTTGACTGCTCCATACCCATATACACGCAACCAAAGCTCCCAGTCCCTAGCACACGACTGCTCCGCACAAACACATTGCCTTGGGAGTCAGTAATGTAAACCGGAAGGACAGGTGGCGATGTTTTCCCTTGAAGTTTTGGCGTTTGTTGCTGTTGACCACTCCCTGCCCGTCCACGCTGAGCGACCGGTGGTGGTGCTAGTTGCGATGCTTGCTTCGATGGCGTCGACGATGGGGTTGAAGATGAATGCCCTCCTGCCGCCTCACTGCCACATGAAATACTTTTGCTTGGATTCTTGTTGTCATCGGAGACATTGGACGATGTTGCTGCTGTAAAATGGTGTTGCTGGGACGTTGTCAAATTTTGCGGCGGGGCAAGTGGGGGCGGTCCAGGGGCCAGTGACCAGCCGACGGACTCAATGAGTGTGTTCTCAAAGGCGGCGGCGGTGGCTGGCGATGCGCGTGGCAGAGGAGCTCCTGCTGATGGCACGTGGAATGGCGTTGGCGGCATCTTCAGAGGCGCCGGTGGGGAAGTGGTCACTGCTGACACAGTGCCAGCAGATTGTGGTGACAGTACTCGGAACTGCTCTCTTCCCTCCTCTTGGTCACCCTCTTGACTTCCACCACTAGCAGGTGGTTGGACGTCGACCATGCGCAGCGACACGTTGACAGTGGCAAACGTTTCTTCTAGTCCATCAGGAACACTCTTCCACGCACTTTCGGATTGCGCGGCGCCACCAGAACCTTCCGGCCGATTAAACGACCGAGATCCCGCAGCTGAAACAGATAAAGAAGTTGCATCTTGGCCATTTTGCACTTGTTGTTGCTGCTGTTGCTGAAGCTGCTGCCGTTGCTGCATGGATGTCCGCAGCTCTGTGACAAAGGACGATACTGGCTTTGATGTGTCTGCGATGTGTTGACGTTTTTCTTGAACATGTGCAAGTACTGCCGCTTTGAATGCGTTTCCTGCGCTCCCACCACCGCCACCGCCACCATGTGACGGACTGACGCCACGAGATATGTTTGATGGGATCGGCGAGGATGAAGTTCTGGGAGGGGGTTGAGATGCTCCAGCATGCGCTGCTGGTGCACCAGCAGTGATGACCGATGAGGTTGCCGATGAGATCGTGATGTTTGAGTATTGTCGCTGTATCTGGGATGCGGGTAGTGATGTTGGGTCACGAGAGTTGACGCTGCTCGACGTTGCAGTGGTTCCGGTGGTGGTACCGCCTGAACCGATCTTAGCACCTGGCGATGGCCAACCTCCCGTTCCGCCCCCACCGCCAACACGCCGCGTAAGAGACGCACGCACCATCGCTGCCGCAGAATGGTCGCCAATAAACGACGCAGAGGTTGGATGAGAATTGAGTGGATCATCTGCACCAAATTGCGACGGTGCCGTCGCCGCCGCTGTGTTTGCCGCTGCATTTGCTGCCAGTTTTGAAATGCCCTCCTCAGCGTCGACTTCGTATAAACACCACTGGGGCGTGGATCTCATGTACGGACGAGGGAGGAGTGCTTGCCGCTCTGCGTAGAACGCACAAAGCCGGACTAAGCGAGATACAAGGGCATCGTTGGGAGCAGTTACTTGGAGAAGTGTCAGGCGAGCAAGCGCGTCGTAAAATTGATGCGATCGAAATTGTGCAAACGCAGTGGTGTACTCTACAACAAACGTGTTAAGTCCAGCCCCGGCGGATTTTTGCAGTTTTCCTTTCGTCTCGGTGGCTTGGCGGACATCAAAGACAGATACAGTAGCTCCGGTGATAGAATCACGAATCACGTCGACAATCACGCATTCAAAGAAAATACTTACAGCTTGCTTCACCGGCTCCGTGATCAGCACAGAGAAAAACGTCAGCTGCGCGGCAAGGTTTGCAAGCCTCACCAGAAAGTTTGGTGCCTGCCCAAACAATACACTTGCGACCTCACGATTGTCGCCAGTAATGCCACACACCACAGGACCTTGATGCACCACAATCCCAAGACGTAAGCCTTCTTTGCGAAATTCCTTGAAGACGTTTCCTAAATCTCGTGCACAGCGGACGGCTCTCAGTGTGTGGTCGGCACGGGCCTCAAAGGCGTTCCACGATACAGACACACGCTCTCCTGTGCGTTCGTAGACGTTTCCTTGATGTCGGCGCACCACGGTGTGAATCGCGGCGAATATTTTACGATGTTGCCGTGCGGTCAGATCAAATGCACCCTCAAATGCTTCTTCCAGCCCTCCCACTTTGATGCACATGAGCGTGCAGGACTCTACATACCCGAGGCCCATTAACCCACCGATGCGGAATACAGTAGGGCCTTTAATGGAGGTGGCAGCCTGTGGCGGTGTGGTAAGCGCTGCTGGCTGACTTGCGTATGTCTGATTATGGGTCGTGTTCGATAACGACGGCGCACCGCCCGGGGAACTCATACCTAGCATTCCTGGGTGGTGATGATGTGTGAAGAGCTCTCCTGGGCGGAGGGAACCGCCTTCGTCAAATGAGAATTGCTCAGACTCTTGGCGACGCTGCATGGGTTCGTCACTCCCAACGTTGTTACCGTCGCCTGCAAAATCGGTGTTCGCATCTCCTAAACCGCTCGCTTTCGATGCAACTCGAAGGACTCCATCGTCATCTGCGTCAGCAAATGTTGATTGTCGTGTGCTGGGAAATAAAACAGATGATGCTGCAGCGATGCGATGATGGGCACTCCCCCCAAGACCCCCAACTGCCTGCAAGAAGTCATCTGCAGGGTTGTTGTTGGAGTGATTGTGAACAGGCAACAATCCATGCGCCTCGTCGCTCACGTAAGACGTATCGCCTCCGTTTGCTCCTGCCGTCGTCGCTGCTGGTCGGTTGATAATGCTTACCGGCAACGATCCTGCTCCGTCAACAGCAGCCTCACCGCTCAAATGGTTCTGTTCCAGAGCAAACACTCCTTGCTGCTGCTGTTGTTGTTGCTGAAATTGTGCGCGTTGCAGTTGCTGCTGCTGCTGTTGTTGGGTGTGTTCTGCCACTAACGCATGTCGAATCATCTCCATCTCTTGATCGTCGTCACCGAGTGCTCCAAAAGGGGCACTCCCTCCTCCCACAGCAGTAGCAGGCATTCCTGGTACGACGACACCGGAGACGTTACCGGCGCGGCCTAGTGCTACCGCTCCGTCCCCACCTTGCAGTGATGTCCCACCGATAGCTGCGGACGAGGCCCAGTCTTCGAGCGTGAGGCTTGCAAGGAGGCGTTCAATTTCCTTGTCTCCGCGAAGCAGGTCCATCTGCCGGAAAAGCACAAAATCAGGAACGTATTTTCTATTTGCGGTGAAAAAGAGTGCCATGATGTGAAACTGACGAAGCAGCGCTCGAACGTCACGAATCCAAAACCATCTCGTGACGTTGATGAGCACTTTGTCGAATTTCGAGCGTTGCCAAGGGACGCCACTAAGGACGGCAATAATACGGTGGTTGAGGACGTTGATGGGCACAGTAATGCCCAACGTAAGTACAAAGAACAGCGCCACTACAAGTCCCGCAGCACCGGTCGCAACAATCTTGAATGCTTCGATGGTCCCGGTCGAGTCATCAACAACTGTTGAGATAACCACACGTATCTGATTGTACGACCCGTCGCAGTTAACGGCGCCACTTGCATTTGTTGTGCAGATCACTCCGCACATAACTACTACGGCGTCTTCGATGCTCACACCAGGAAATTCGGTCGGTACGGCAGGACCAACATTATCATCGACGATATTCACAGTGTACCATGTGTGTGTGGTGCCCCCACCACACGACGAGTAATAGTGCGAGAGAAGCCCGGATGCCGTTCCTGTCGGTTGCAAAGTGCTGTATGTGGGCGTATCGTCGAAGTTGAGCGTGTTCACAACAGCAGTATCGCCGGAGGCGACCAACACTCTGGTGCCACGAAGAAGGGTTGCCGAACTGTACGCAGGAGAAATTGCCCCCAACAGCACCCAGCCAAACACTTCTTTCGACATCAAGAGCTTTACAATGTAACTCCGGTATATGTACGTAAAGTTGCTGGACATTGCCCCACCTCCATCGTCGGCTACAGATGTGGTACGATTGACCTCTGACGTAAATGAAATCGTGTAGCGCCCACTCGTGAAGTCAAACGAGTCAGAGCCCTTCCCAACCACTGGCAACGTTTCAGTGGACAGCGTTGGCGACGCAAGGTAGGCAGCACATGGAGAATAAAACAGTCTCGTTCCATTGCTGTAGTAAATTGCCAAGGCTAGAAACCCTCCGTAAAAGCCGCTACAAAAATCTGTAAGATCAAAAGAGCCGTCCGTGAACTTTGTTGCGTTCATTCCTATTTCGTTTTGCGCCTGCATGATCGCCTCGACGAGAACATCAGCTACAGACATTCGACCCATAATCTCACTGGTAAATAAATTGATTTGGCTGTTCACCATTGCAGCAGTTGCGGTGCAGACAGCACTGCTTGAGCGTTGAAGGTATTCTTCAAAATTTTTGACCAAGAGAGCCCAGAAGAAAAAGAGTTGCGCTGCGGCAAACAAAGTGAGAAGGACAAAGACAGTACGCACACGGAACCAGCCGCGCACCTTCGCAATACTAAGAAGGAAGTCCGCATCGTCCTTTCGGCGTTGTGCGGCATCGATTTCTTTTTGCGGTTGATAATGTTCCCCATCATCGCCATCATCTTGTTTTCGTGTTGAATCCGCAAGTAGTTGTTGCTGTGCGGTCTCATTGTCGTTGTTCTCCTTCGGCGGCTGTGGTGATTGTTCACCACCTGCCTTAGGATGGGTCTCCTGTTCACCAGCACCACTATTGGTTCGTCGCATCGATGCTGTCCTCATTTGCACAATACGGAATGCTGAAGAGTCGCCTTTGGGGCAACTCTCCTGCGTCGCTGGCGTGGGAGGGCCTGACTCATAGGTTGGCAACGATTTGATTGCTTTCTTGCGACGAGAGGGTAATAGGTTGGAATTTCCTCCTCCCGCTGCTGCCGCTGCTGGAGTCGCAGGTGTTGCAGGTTCTGTGCAGTCTCCCACAGACACGGGACTTGAGCCTTCTGCTGATGCCCCGGAGATACGACGCTGCTGCAGTCGTTGCAGTTCGCCGAGCGCCTCTCTGTCCACTTCAACAAGAAACTGCTTTCGTCCAAAGCTATTGCTCCGCTTGTGCTGAGAGATCTTTTTCGGCTGCTTCTGTTCCATGTTGGAATCTGTTGGAAATGCGTACGTTCCTGTGTCACACTCTTCATGTGAAGTGGCCTGACGACCTCCCTCGGAGGGGGAGTACTGGTGCTGCGGTGCAAAGGCTGAAACTGCGGATTGTGGGGTGACGGGCGGTGACGATGAGGTTGGGCTTCCTGGTGGTTGGTTTTGATAATGATTTTGGTGGTCGTTCTGCAGAGCGCCACTATGGCGCGGGGAAGTGGTGTTGTTTCTGGTGGGCGCCCCACGGGGAAGCTCTAATGATGACGGCACTTCGAATAATTGTTGAGGCCGCTTGCTAATGTCTTTGTGGGGATCTACTACTGTGGTTGGTGTACTGGGCACCGGCACCACAGTGGTAGTACTGCTACCACCCGCTCCTGCGACGGTACTTGTAGAAGAGCGCCGTCGAACGTGAATGCGGTGCTTCGATCGAATTGGCATTGAGGCAGGCACCGCTTGTTGCTGTTGCTGAACAGCCATTCGCTCATCCTCTGAAGATGATCGCGAGGATGTTACGGATGACGTTGAGCCGCCGACTTCGGCAAGTGCGTGAATGCGTTGCTCGTCAAGGGCCCCTGGTAAAACGGAACCACCTCGCCCTCTTCCACGTCCACTGCCGGATCGGGGTTTGTTCGATTGCATTAGTTTTCAGGGGGTTGTGAGCCAAAGTACTGTGATATCCAAGTGATTTTGTGCCTTGCCTTTAGCGCAAATCTCCGCGCAAATCAAGTCTTCACAGGAATACCCAAATCAACCCTAGACGAAGCAACAAAACCGAAGGAAAAATTGACGAATGAAAGTCGAAAGTAATTGATTGGTGCAGCGCAGTTAACCACTTGACTTCAGTTGTCGAGCTAACAAGAATGCGGGAATGGTCGAGGGAGGAGATTGTGTTTGAGGGAAGGAAGCAACCAAACAACAAGTGAAAGCAAACATTGAAGCACTACTCAGGAACTAGCATTCTAAAAACAAAAATAAAAAAACGCAGCATCATAAATGTCTTCACTGATGATGAGTGGCACATCCACTAACGGGGGGGGGGAAATCTCTCTCAATACGGTAAAAAAAAAAAAAAACACTAAAATTGACCATCGAACAGCGGGAGTCGAAGCAAATCATTGGCGGTAAGGCGCTGATCCACGTTCACGGCCAAACACCCATCGACAAAGGCACGCGCAAACGGCGTCAAATTTGTTGGAATGATAGGGTGTAATTTCCCGCTACCAATGCCAAACACCACCGCTCCCACTCCGCCTGACATAGCAGTTGCATCATACGGAATCGACCCTGTAATCAGTTGAAGGTACATAATGCCAACACTCCACACGTCTGACTTCGGCTCAGCGTGACCTCGCGCTGCTTCCGGTGCTAAGTAGATTGGCGTGCCCTGCACCTCAGCGCCTCCTTCATGGCGGCGAGCCAGCTCGTTGATGGAAGCGCTCGCACCGAAATCAGAAATCTTGCAGTGACCATTGGCGGCAATCAAGACGTTCTGAGGCTTCACGTCGCGGTGGACAATGCCCATGCTGTGGAGCCTATGAAGACCTTTTAGCACGTCACGGACAAAATTAATCGTCGTTGGCTCCGGAAGAGTCTCAAAGGTGGTCAACATGCCACTCAAGGATCCAGCGACCAGACACTCCATCATCAACACAATCATGTTGTCGACAAACGCATATCCGTAGAACTCGACAAGGTTCGCATCCATGACGGTTTCCATGGTTTCTACTTCGTTTTGAAGGACATGAATTTCGTCAGCGTCTGAGGGAAGGGGGAGGAACTTCATCGCCACCAAACGGCCTGTGTGCTGCTCCATTCCCATGTACACACAACCAAAACTGCCAGTTCCCAGCACACGACTACTACGGACGTACACGGTGCCATCTGCTGCCTCGATGGTTTCACGCAGGGCAGGGCCGCTCGTCACAGACCTTCCACCAAATGGGTTAATGCTCATCAAAACTGGTTGCACTGGTTGTTGTTGTTGTTGTCGGGGAGTTGGTGATTGTTGTGGGGTGTCATCGGAGACGCCATCGTTACTGTCCTCCCTTCCAGAATTGCCACCACCGCCACCAGCAACTCCTCCTTCTGCGCTGGATCCTTGCGATGCTATGCTGGACTGCTTCTTCATTTGTTGCTGCTCGCTGTGCTGCTTCACCATGGGAGGCGCATCATCCATCTGCATAGCTTTCGCCGCACCCCCACCGGACAACAGTGAGTTGCCTAGTGACCACATCACAGATTGAAGAATGGTTTGTTGAAGTGCATCTGGCACACGTCGCACACCAACCTCTACTTCTGTGGTCACTTGCCGCTGTTGGTTTGCTGTTGCTGCGTCACCACCGTTCGCTACCACACCAGAGGCGTCGGCAGACGAGGAATCGGCAAGCGGACCTCCCCCTGCGATAGATCCATTGGAATTCCTGCTTGCCTTCAACGCAGGGCTTTCTGTGGATGACGAAGTGGTCAACATTTGTGAATCTTTGCTGTTCTGGGAACGCATATTGTCCTTCAAATCTCTCATGAAGTTCGACACCTCCCCACCACTGCCGCTGCAGCTACCATTGATGGCTGCTGCTTTCTTGCTGGACGTCTTTTCGCCAGTGTGCTTGTTGCTGGCGTTCATGTCGGTCCCATGGTCAGCACTGTGCTTCCGATCAGCATTCTTATTCGCGCCTTGAGCAGCCTCGTGACTATCGTCGTCATCGTCGTGATGATGTTCTCGCATACGAGCAATAGCACTTGCACCGGTAACGCTTTCCCCGAAGAGCATTGACTGACTGAACAGTGCTTCAGAAGGCATACTGTGCAGCCCTGCAAAGCCGAAAAAAAAAAAATCTTTGCTGTTCTGGGAACGCATATTGTCCTTCAAATCCCTCATGAAGTTAG
>CYKH01000266.1:0-22577 GCA_001460835.1 Bodo saltans | reverse complement strand
CCACAACGAAGCATCACCGAACCCACCGCCATCGTCGCCGTCATTTGCGCGACGCTGGTTGCCCAGTGAATCAAACAGCGCTGAGTTCCACGGATCATTGTCTAGGAATTCAGTTGCAGCATCACCAAATTCAACGACCGCGTGCCGAATGGGACTGGGTTCTTCATGGCCGTGGCCTCTCCCTGACAATTGTGCTGCGGCTAGCGCAGGGGGCAGCTGCACACTGTACCCACTCATAGCAGGAAATAGTTGCGGGGCGTGCTGGGAGCCGTACGGTGAAAGAAGAATCGGAATAGAGCCCCATGAGGCGTGAGATGAGGAGGACTCATCATCATCGTCTTCTCGTTCTGCACTAGCTGTGACGACCCTGACGTCTACATCGTCAGCCGGCAGCACCACTCTTCGGGATCTCGAAGGCAGCATACCTAAAAAGGAGGAAGAGTTCGATGCTAACGCAAGCGGTGGTGCTTCCTTCCTTGGTGACAACAACAATTCATCGGAGTGATGTTTGCTGAGAGGTCCTGCATCCTTTGCAAAATCTTCGCCACTTCCTGACGAGAAGAGAAACGAGGGATCGGCACTAAGCTCGATTGGGTCATCGAAGCCCATTGCAGAGTGAAACCACTGCCCATCGTTCTTGTCGTACTTGGCATGCTGATGATGCGTGGTTGTGTCTGTCGTCGTTGACACGCGTGGTAACACCGAAGACGCTATGGATTTTATTCCAGAGCGCCGGTGCTGCTGCGCAAGTGGAGCCGATTTCGGTGGAGATCGTCGTGCGACTGCAACTGCCTTCGGTGGTTTGTACAAGGGAATGTCATCGTCAAGGCCCATTGCATCGAAGTCACCGCGAGAGCCCCAGGAGGCCGCAGACGACATCGTAGACGAAGAATCTCGCCGCTCAAAGACAGTTTTGCCTTGTTTGCTGTGATGACCGCCGTAATCGTCGTCATCGAAGTGGCTGGGTGGAATCACAACTCTGAGCTTTAGCGGTTTCGTTCCTGTAGCAGGAATACCGTTGCGATGTGAAAGAGGAGCAGCAGCCTCCGATGGCAGGAGCGGCTGTGCAACAGGAGCTTCACGAGGCCCTACAAGACTAGCAGAAGCCTTTGACAAGGGTTGTTGTTGGGGTTTCTTTTTCGCAGCTGGAGGGGCTGACGCCACTACAACAGCCGATGTAGGGGATGTCGGGCGGGCATACCAAGGCACATCTTGGCGTTGCTCATACTGCAGGACTTTCTTTGCAATCGATGGTGCAAGGACACGAGAGGAGCTTCCAGAGCTGCACTGTACGGGTGGAGATGGAGCTGCCGTGCTCTTCTTCATGGGTGCAGCAATGACTGAGGACGACTTTAAGGTGGTTTGCAATGGAGCCGACTTTCTGGCTGTTGGGGGCGGTGGCAATGGTGACTGTTGTGGTTGGGTTCGGCGTGGAGGTGGCGAAGGTGAAGGCCTACGAATTGCAGCACTTCTACCGAAAGGTGCATGATACTGCTCCAGCACCGCCGCAGGTGCTGCTGGAGGAGGGGGAGGCGGCGGGGGTGGCTTTCTCTTGCCTTGTGCTTCGACTCCTTCTTCGTAGTAAGGTGAGTGGTCTTCTTTTTGTGGTTTGGAGGCATTATTGCTGCCACTGCTGCTGCTGCTGGATTCCCACCAGTGGCCGCTGATGGCCGGCAATCCTTCATCCGTTAGTACATCATCCACTACAGGAATGTTGTTGGCGTTGCTTCTGGATGAAAATGGATGGTGGCGCTCACGGCTGCTACGACTGGTGGCGTTGGTGGCCTGCTGGAGGTACCAGGGAAGTGACTTCATCGCCTCAGCAGGGGCGTCTGAAAAAGGATCGCGGTGATATCGCTCATGGTGATGTTTGTTAATGGCCTCATCCTCGTCTTCTTGAACTGATGTGTTGTCAACTGCAGAGCTGAGAATGTGGCTTGGAGGCATTATTGCTGCCATTGCTGTTGCTGCTTCCGCTGCTGCTGGATTCCCACCAGTGACCGCCGATGGCCGGCAGTCCTTCATCCGTCAGCACATCATCGACTACAGGAATGTTGGTGGCGTTGCTTCTGGATGAAAATGGATGGTGGCGCTCACGGCTGCTTCGACTGGTGGTGTTGGTGGGCTGCTGGAGGTACCAGGGAAGTGACTTCATCGCCTCAGCTGGGGCGTCTGAAAAAGGATCGCGGTGATACCGCTCATGGTGATGCTTGTTAATGGCCTCATCCTCGTCTTCTTGAACTGATGTGTTGTCAACTGCAGAGCTGAGATAATTGCGTTGAGATGCGAGGTGAGTGGACGTTGCAATTTGAACTTCAGAAGCGTCGCTACCACCAGCAAAAGAGGTTATCGGAGATGTTGCTCTGCCCACTGGCCAAGCACTCGGCTCCTCGACGTCTTCTGCCGTTGGCGATGTGCCACGGTGAACTTGGTTACCAAACCAGAACGCATCGGACTCGAAGGGATCGACAAGATCGGCATGCGTTGGAGGAAGGGGGCCGTTACGTTTGGCTCCGCCTAGGGGAGTTGCACGGCGTTGCGTAGAGCGACGAGGCGTCGATGACCTCTGAAGATGCGGTGTACCTGCTCGCGGAGTGCCATTGGGTGTCATTGTCGTTGTTGTTGGGTCGTACCAGCGACGGAGGGACTTCAAAGCCTTTTCGCGCTTGGCCAGGCGTCGTCGGCGCCGCACGAGAAAAATACCAACAACACCCCCTATCACGATAATACCAACGGACACACCTGCAATGATCGCAGGGATGCACGTAGACGTATCGCACGACCAGGACTCCAACGAGATCGATGTTGGTGCGCCTCGAAGTAATGCCGACCCAACAAGCTCAACATACTCTGTTGAGTTGGTGAGGTTTGTGTAAACAATCTGCAGATCTGTGAGATTCAAGGGTGGCGTTAAGGACGAGTTCGCGTCGCGATATGGGCCGATGTGAAATGCGGCAAGGATGACACTGTCAGACATGGAGTACGAGCCGTTGCGGTAGACGATCACATCTACAATGAGACTGCCAATTCGAGGATTCTGAACGACCACAAAAAACGTTGGCAATCCTAAACGCACGGCAATGATGGAACGAATGATGGCAAGTACGTACGTCACGTTCCGTTGGACCGCCACTTCCCACTTCGTCCCGTTAATACGAAGCATAAATTCCGAGCTGATGATAACGGAGTCTTCAGGCGAGAAGAGTTGTTGCGTTTTTGTCCTCGTCGCAATGCTTTGGCTAAACGTTTCCGTCAAGGAGTCTGAAATTTTCAGTGAGACGGTAGAAGTGTGATTGCGGGGCGTCGCTGACACGGCAATGGAGGTGGTTTGGTTGAGCGTCACCGTCTCCGTTTGTTCTTGTGTCGTGGTTCCCAGAGAGTCACTAAGGGTGACTGTTTGAGAGTTGGTGACGGAGTATTCATCTGTGATGGTGCGACTACGCGACAGATCTACTGTCGAACTCAGTGATTGTGATCGTGATAGGTCTACAGTAGACGAACCACTTGTTGTGGGCGAGGCTGTCAGCGACGATGACATGGTCTCGGAGTTTGAGACCCCGTTCGACACGGTGTCAGTAGGAATGGGAGAGTTAGTGTTCGTCAAGTCCATCGTGGCGGATTTTTGAGTCTGAGATCCGCTCTTCGAGATAGATACCGTTGCGCTCACATCGTTGGTGGCGGTGGTACTCATTGTTGACGAGGCTATGACGGAGGAGGAGCTAGAGACTCTGTCCCTTGCTCTTTCTTAAAGACTAAGGCTTTTTCTCTCGCTGCTACAACACGACTACCAGGCCGATGATGATCCTGAGAACGATTGGGAGATAATTGAGGTCGCACTTTCGCTCAGCGACACCGAGAACGTCTCAGATGAACTCTGAGATATTCTCCGTGAGCGGCTTCAGCTAAGTCATAGCCTTATTCTCAACGACGACCTGAGCCTGTGTGACGGACTCTCTGAGAGACTCCTTGACAGCCACCAACTACACCTACGTCTCTTACTGCTGCACGACCTAACACACTCGTCATCGCAGTTTGATGAACTGCCGCACTGTGACTTGCTGACGCTGCCCCACCGCCTTTACCTGTCACAAGGACTGTATCTTCCGCTGCGGCTCCAGCTTTGACTCGACGAGACGCAGTGTCTTAGTGACCTACACTTCCTTCGTCTCAAACTGACTGAGTCGCTTGTTGTGTCGGAGTCACTCTTCGAGAAACTTTCCGAGCCACTGGCACTGCTGGTAAGCGATTCTGAGCGTGTTGAGGTCCCAGTCAGAGTTTCCGACGTTGTCCAACTATTTGAGCGTGTTGCACTGTAAGATAAAGTTGTAGTCAACGACAGCGATGGCGTCCATGATGCCGTTATAGATCCCGATGACGAACGAGAACTACTCTGCGTGACAGAATCACTGGATGTGAGCGAAACAGAGTTTGACTGAGAGTCGCTTGTTGTGTCGGACTTACTCGTTGAGAAACTTTCCGAGCCACTGGTACTGGTGGAGAGTGATACTGAGCGCGTTGAAGTCGCAGTCAGAGTTTCTGACGACGTCCAGCTGCTTGAGCGCGTGGCGCTAAAAGATACAGTGGATGAAAACGTTGTCGATGGCGTCCATGTTGCCGTTGGAGATCCCGATGCTGACTGTGAACTGCTATGGGAAACGGAGAACGAGAAACTTTCGGATGAGGATAGCGAAGACGTTTTGGAAAGAGACGCAGTCACCGAATTCGAATCGGAGTCGCTCACACTGAAGGTCAATGTCACAGACTCACTCGTACTGGAAGAGCTAGAATTCGAAAGGGACAAAGAAATGGATGAAGAGTGACTCGTGGTAAACGAAGCAGTTTGAGAGATCGATGAAGACTCGCTGGCGCTTCGTGCATCGGTGATCGTGTCCGGTGAGACGGTGAGATCGAAAGGGACAACGAAATGGATGAAGAGTGACTCGTGGTGCAAGAAGCAGTTTGAGAGATCGATGAAGACTCGCTGGCACTTCGTGCATCGGTGATCGTGTCGGGTGAGACGGTGACTGTCGTGGTATTCATCGGACTGCTGGTGTTGGTAGGCGTAAACGTTTCACCAGAATACGTCACCATGTCGGTGAGGCTGATGGTGATGCTGACGCTGTCGGACGATGACGGTGAGAGGCTTCTGGAAGGAGATGGGGAGTTCGTGATGGTGGGGCTCTTGCTTACGGTTGGTGATGCGGATGCGCTCGGTGATGGGGATACGGTGACCGACGGGGAAGAGGATTCTGATGGGCTCAGAGACACAGTCGGAGAAGCAGACGCAGTTGCACTTGGACTTGAGGAGGTTGACGGTGATGCGGAGTTGGAGGTCGACGGCGTTTCAGTGCCAGTGGGAGAGCCGCTTGAGGTTGGCGTAGCGGAAGAGGTTGGAGACAGTGAAAACGACATGCTGAAAGTCGAGGAAGCCGACACACTCCATGAATAGGTCGCGCTGTTCGACATAGAGATTGAAGTGGACGTCGTTTGGGAATCACTTTCTGAGTGAGATGCGGAAATCGACCCAGAGAAAGATGAACTCCCTGTGCTGGAAGTGCTTTCGCTACCAGAACTCGACAGTGTGGTGCTAAACGATATGGAAGACGTCGGCGTAGCAACTTTCGTGAAGGTCGGTGATCCAGATGCAGAGGGTGAGGTTGACACACTACCGCTTTGAGAGTTTGTTTCGGAGATGGAGCTGCTTGCGGAAAGGGAGCCACTTGTGCTGTATGAAATGCTCACCGATTGAGTTGCACTGACTGAAGTTGACACTGTCCCTGACGCTGTCGCGCTTTGAGACATGCTCGCAGACTGACTGATTGAATCGGAGTTTGTGGCACTCACGCTGAGTGTTGCGGACTCGCTGAACGATGATGTAGCAGAGTACGACGACGTAAGAGAAAACGTAGCAGTGGAACTCCAAGATGTAGTTGTTGAAGGTGATTCAGAAACTGTTGGTGAGAAACTTTCTGATACACTTTCAGTGTCGGTCTTCGAAGCGCTCGCAGTGACGGAAAGCGAATGAGATGCACTGAGAGAACTTGAGGTAGAAACGGAAGGGCTGCTGGTCATCGACATAGAGGTTGAGCTTGACGCGGAATTCGTTGCTGAAAGTGACGGTGAGAATGTGATGCTGCGCGAAGTCGACGCGGTCGTGCTGTGTGTGAATGTCGTTGACGGCGTGCCACTGGTGGTGGGCGAGAGAGTACCTGTGTTGGATACCGTGGCGCTATTGGAGTCCGAGGTGGACGTTGTGGGGGAGGCACTCCAGCTGAGAGAGTTCGAACTTGATTCAGAGTTGCTAGCACTCAAAGATGCAGAGAAGCTGACGCTCTTCGAAAGTGAAACTGAAGTGCTCGCACTGAAGGTCACTGAGCCACTGTCACTGATGCTATCAGACCCAGTGAACGACAACGAACTGCTTCGAGACGCTGAGAGAGTCGTTGAGTACGACATCGAAGACGTTGAAGATTGTGACTCAGAGGTCGTAGCGCTGCTGCTCGCGCTCAGCGTGGGACTTTCTGACTGTGAAGGCGACGATGATGCTGTCGAAGTTGCTGAGGTACTAGACGATGCGGAAACCGTAGTTGAGGCAGTGAGGCTCCAGGAGCTGGAGGTAGACTTGCTTTGCGTCATCGAGGCGCTGTCACTTGGGGATGCTGTGATTGTTGCTGAGCCACTCGTAGTCAAGGATGGAGACGAAGTTGTGCTTTGGGAAGTAGTCCACGTGCTGCTTGAACTGAAGGTGACGGTGACACTTCTCGTTGCACTTGGGGAGACCGTCGAAGTGACTGAGTTGCTCGCTGTGAGGGATAACGAGCTCGTTGTCGTAGCTGAAAATGACTGCGATAGTGAGAAAGACATCGATTCGGTGTTGCTCGTTGTGTCAGTCCTACTCCTACTTGTTGAATATGACGCAGTACTTGTGGAACTAGCGGTGGCGCTAGCTGATGCTGAGTGTGAGAGTGACGTGCTTGCCGAGGAGGTGCGACTCTCTGTGAAGGTGAGACTCGGTGAGCTCGACGATGTGGGAGTAAGGGACACAGTTGTTGTGAGCGATGACGACTCGCTTTGGGAGTGTGAGTGTGTTGCCGTTTCGCTGAATGATTGGGAGGTGGAGATGGTGTCGCTGTGCGATGCTGTTTCAGTTGCACTGCTGCTCGTTGATTGTGAGAACGTGTTCGACGAGCTGAGAGATGTGCTTAAAGATGCCGAGTGGGACGAAGACGCACTTTCCGTGGCCGATGCACTTCGAGAAGCGCTCATGGAGACTGAAAATGATAGCGACATTGACTCTGAGCTGGTACTGCTGCTGCTGAATGACGCACTGGGCGACGCAGTGCTGCTAAGGGATGCGGTGCGCGTTGCTGAGGTTGTGCTACTGATGGAGAGAGATGTGCTCTTGGTAGCTGTGGCACTTGTTGTCGGAGAGAAACTTGCAGAGATGCTGTTGGTAGCGGATAGTGAAACACTTGACGTGCTAGAGAGCGAGACGGTTGCTGAAGTGGTGCCTGACGAAGATATTGACAAGGTTGAGGAGACCGAGGCGGAGTCTGTCGACGACAACGATTTGCTCGAGGTACTTGTGCCAGATGAAGTTGTCGTCGGTGAGTCGGACGAGGTGTCACTTCTGCTCGTCGATGCACTGCTGGAGCTGCTCACACTGGGCGAGGCTGTCAACGAAGGGGACGCAGAGATGGATGTGGAAACTGTGTTGCTCAAGGTTACAGAAGTGGTGCTGCTCCAGGTACTCGAATCGCTCAATGAATTGGTGATCGACGTCGATTTTGAGGAGGTGGTACTAGCAGACGAAGTGATTGTGCTACTGGCGCTACGGGAGAGACTCGAGGAGACACTTGCGCTCAGTGATGAAGAAAAGGAAGTGGTGTCACTTGCTGAAGTAGTCAATGAACCAGTTCGGGAGGTTGACATTGTTTCGCTTAGGGAGCTTGTTCCTGTCACGCTGCCACTCTCACTAATTGTCCTGCTTGAGCTTGTAGACAGAGACAAACTCGTTGTGGGAGTCAGCGACGCTGTTTTTGTGGCGCTTGAGGTCGATGTGCCTGAGGTGGAAGCAGATAATGTTGACGATGCTGTTGCTGAAGCCGAGGAGGTTGCACTGACGGAGTCAGAAAGTGAAGCGCTTACGCTCATCGTCGACGTTGTGGTTCCGGAATTGCTGAGGGATGCGGTTGTCGTGTGACTGTTGCTTGTGGAGCTTGACAAAGATTCTGACGCCGATGGAGAGAAGCTGTTTGTATTGGAAGCAGATTCTGAGTTGCTCCAGGTGATACTCCACGATGAGCTGAAGGACTCTGAATTCGATCCGGAATGACTGTAGCTCACACTCAAACTTGACGAAGGTGACGTGGAGATTGAGGCACTGGTGGATTGCGATGCTGTGAAGCTGCTCGAAGCCGACGGAGAGAATGAGACGGACATGCTCAATGACGTTGACGTGCTCCTCGAAATACTTGACGACATTGAGTCACTCGTCGACGGAGTTGACGTTGCAGATGCTGACGAAGTTTCAGAACTCGAGCGTGAAAACGATTCGGAGGGAGATTGAGTTGTTGTTGCGCTCGTGCTTTTGGTGACGGAAGGACTGAAAGACACGGACGTCGTACTGGACGCCGACGCTGTAGGACTGAATGTCCCGCTCACGCTCGTTGAGACTGAGCTAGTTGTCGTGGTCGTCCATGAGGACGATAACGACCTGCTTAGTGATATTGACATTGTGGCACTGCCGCTGAAAGACACGGTGTTCGTTTCAGATGGAGATTCACTGGCAGTAGACGTTCTGCTTCCCGAAAATGTCAAAGATGACGACACACTTGCACTTTTGGAAAAAGAAGCTGTGGAGGACGAAGTATGGGAGAGCGAGGTTGAATCGGTGAAGGAAGCGGAGCGACTCATCGAAGGAGTAGTGGACACCGTCGTGGAATAAGTTGTCGTCGCGGAGCTCGTGACGCTGGGGGACGTTGTACTGGAAGCCGATGTGGAATCACTTCTGCTCATCGAGGAGGAGATGCTACTGCTACTACTTCCTGTTGCTGTGTCAGAGTTGGTGCTTGTCATTGTGCCACTTTGAGACGGAGTTGTGGTGCATGAAGCCGATGCTGTGAAGGAAGATGACAACGACGATGTTGGTGAGGGTGAGCTCGATGCCGAACCACTTGTGGTGCCGCTCCAAGATGAACTCACGCTTAACGAGCTTGTGAAACTCCTGCTGATGGTGAGCGATGAAGTGAGAGATTGCGTCAACGTTGCGGTGCGAGACGCGCTCGTTGACGCGCTCGGTGAATAGCTCACAGACAATGTATTTGACGCAGACGCTGTGCCAGAGTCTGAAATACTCCCACTGAGGGAATAGGAAACAGACGCGCTATGACTTGACGATGTAGAGAAGGTCGCCGAGAGAGTCACGGTGCCACTCGCGGTGCCGCTCCAAGATGAACTCACGCTTAACGAGCTTGTGAAACTCCTGCTGATGGTGAGCGATGAAGTGAGAGATTGCGTCAACGTTGCGGTGCGAGACGCGCTCGTTGACGCGCTCGGTGAATAGCTCACAGACAATGTATTTGACGCAGACGCTGTGCCAGAGTCTGAAATACTCCCGCTGAAGGAGTGGGACCCAGACGAGCTTTGACTTAATGACGAAGTTGAGGTCATCGAAAAAGACGCAGAGCCACTTATGGTGCTGCTCCAAGATGAACTCAAGCTGGACGAGCTACTGACACTCCTGCTGACGCTTGGTGATGAAGTAAGGGATGTGGTCAACGTTGCGGAGCGAGAAACGCTACCTGACGTGCTGAGTGTATCACTCGTCGACAGTGAATGCGATGTCGTTGCTGTGCTCGATCCCGAACCACTCCCGCTGAGGGAGGAGGACACAGAAGCGCTGCGACTAGTCGATTCAGAGAAGGTCACCGAGAGTGACGCAGTGCCACTCGTGGTGCCGCTCCAAGATGAACTCAAGCTTAACGAACTTGTGAAACTCCTGCTGATGGTGAGCGAGGAAGTGAGAGATGTTGTCTGCGTTGCTGAGCGAGAAACGCTACCTGACGCGCTGAGTGTATCACTCGTCGATTGTGAATGCGTTGCTGATGCTGTGCTCGATCCTGAGGCACTCCCACTGAAGGAAAAGGAGACAGAAGCACTGTGACTAGATGATTCAGAGAAGGTCAGCGAAAGTGATGGACTTGCCGAACTTGCTTTGGTCTCACTCGACGAGCCAGTCTGCGTTGCCGATGAAGTGAGGGTGAATGAGCTCGATGACGTGCCAGTTGAGGAGCTTGAAGCCGAGGAGGAAGTAGAGGCACTGGTAGTGGGGCTCAACGTAACAGTTGCGCTTCGTGAAAGCGTGGACGATTCAGAACTGGAGACCGTCGGCGTGATTGTCCCAGAAGATGTTTCACTCGTGGAAAGTGTACGGGATACAGTTGCCGTTGGAGTCGATGACGCAGAGAGGCTTATGCTGAACGAATCTGTAGCGCTTTCCGATCTGCTTGGAGATGTTGTCCAGGAGTACGATGAGGTCGAGGAGAATGAGGCCGTGAGGCTATCACTGCCACTGCTGCTGATGGAAAGAGAGTGGCTAATCGACGATGACAGGGATAATGACGTGGTGTGACTCAACGACATGGACGCAGTGCTCGTGCCTGAGATCGATGCGCTTGCGCTAATCGAATCGGTAAGGGTCAGGGAATTGCTTCTTGAGGCCGATGCGGTCAACGAAACGGTATCGCTCAGGCTGTGTGTTCTGGTGATGCTGCTGGTTGTAGTCTCAGATGCAGTCAATGACCGTGTGCTGCTTGCTGTGTTGGAAAGAGACCATGTGACTGACGAGGACACGCTCGTCGTAAGAGACGCAGACGCTGTGGTGCTACTGCTATGGCTGTTGCTTGAGCTGCTTGTTTGCGATGCGGAAGGCGACCCGCTTTCACTGAGCGAGGTGCTCATCGAGAGTGAGAGCGTCGACGAGATAGTGCGACTCACTGAAGTTGAACTGGAGATACTAAATGACAGGGTTGAGCTTCTACTATCAGAAAGCGACATGCTCTCGCTGAAGGAAGTGGAATACGTGTTGGTTGAGCTAAAGGTAGCCGATAGGGAGCGACTTGCACTGTCCGATGAAGTCAACGAGACACTAGGGCTTCCGCTGCTCGAAAGTGAAGCCGACATCGATGCGGAGGAGCTGAACGAAATGGAAGAAGAGGACGATTCGGTGATGCTTGCTGTCCGAGTTGCGCTCAAGCTCCACGATTGAGATTGCGTTTGCGAATCGCTCATAGTATTGCTCATTGTTTTGGATGTTGACTGGGAAGGACTGAACGATGAGCTGACACTCCACGTGAAGGTCACACTTACCGACGCTGACAATGTAGCACTTGATGAATCTGTGACCGAAGAAGATGCACTCGACGAGTCTAAGTATGTTTTTGATGCACTGAGCGATTGTGAGACTGATGTTGTTGAACTAGAGCTCAACGTGAACGAGGGGCTCGTTGTCAAGCTCCACGAGGAGGTCAACGAGGCTGAGCTGCTGAAGGATCTCGACAATGAAAGCGACGTGGATACTGACGAAGTCAAGGAGGTTGAGGTTGACATAGTCCCGGTTGTACTCAGGCTCTTCGACACACTAGCGCTGACCGTCCAAGACATAGAGTTGCTGAATGTAATTGAGGTACTCAACGAGGAAGATACTGTCTGTGACAATGATGCTGTTTGAGATGTACTCGCGGTACCGCCACTTACAGAAGATGATGCTGATAGTGAGAGGCTAGATGATGCGCTCTGGCTGGTGGAGTATGTGGAGCTTCTCGTGGCCGATGAGCTGAGCGAGAGTGATCGAGAACTGCTCGACGAGTCGGACAGAGTTGGAGAAACAGTGAGCGTGCGGGATTCGGAAGGGCTGAGCGAGTAGGTTTGAGTTGCTGTTGCTGAGGCACTACTGGTAGGGCTGGAGGACATCGACGTAGAAGTGGAAAAACTCTCAGTCTCAGAATGCGAGACCGAAGCCGAAACCGTCATGGTGGACGACGCACTCGGCGACGCACTTGCGCTGAATGAGACGCTAGTCGATTGCGATCCGCTCTTCGACAAACTGGAGCTGACGCTTCGAGAGATTGTGTGCGCATCGCTATCACTCGGCGATATTGTCCTTGATCGTGAGGATGAAGTGGTTGGGCTTTGACTGATACTTTGCGTTGACGTCAGTGAGAGGGTTCGACTCTCGGATGCAGAGCTAGTCGTTGTCTTACTGTTTGTTTCTGTCGTACTTACCGTATTTGATGTTGACGTACTTTGGGACAATGAAGATGTCACCGATCCACTCCTTGTGGGCGACTGACTGATACTTGTAGAGGCCGTCCATGAGCCTCTGTGAGACATGGAGGAACTCACTGAGTTCGAAAGGCTATGCGATGATTTCAGGGAGACTGTTTGAGAGCTGCTGCTGCTGCTTGAATGTGTCACCGATACACTGACGTGAATAGATATAGTGCTAGTGGAAGCATTGAGGGAAAGGGTGAGCGACGAGGATTGTGAGAGCGAGGCACTCTTGCTCGCGGAGGAGGTGGTGGAGGCACTAGCAGAAGTCGTCGAGCTCAATGATTTGGTGATGGAGAGTGAAGTCGATTGTGAAGGTGAGCCGCTGCTTGAGAGTGATAGCGAAGGCGTCACTGGAAAACTCTGGGACTCGGAGAACGAAGGGCTTCCCGTGGAGGTTGTACTCGTAGACACTGACGATGTGACGCTTCCGCTTTGCGAAGGTCCGCTTGATGTGCGTGAGGTTGAGAGTGACTTCGATGAACTCACCAACCGTGTCGTGCTTTGGCTCGTTGATCCAGTGATACTTTTGGTGTTGGAGGCGGCTGTGTTGCTTGAAGAACGCGTGACGGAATGCGTTCTCGTACCGCTTTCACTTGTCCACGTTACCGAATGCGTTCTATCGTTGGAGCTAGAAGTCGAACGTGAAGTGGATGCAGTTTTGGATGCTGAGGAAGGTGTGATGCTCCTGCTCGGTGATGGAAGAATAGTGGTGGTTGAACTTGCACAAAAGAGTACGTTCAACTCAACAATGCAAACGAAGGAGAATAATAACGCATGAACGAACGTTTTGCTCGCAGCTCTTGCAGGCGCCAGGTGCGGCATTTTTATAGTCTCCCGGTTTGATCGAAAAAAGAGTGTGCTTGGCTGCGCGAGTCGAGAAGATGTTTACTATCTGTTCTTGAGGGGTGATACTTCTAAACCTGTAGCGGGAGGGTGAGCTTCTTGAAGTCGTATTTTATGAAGAAGTCAACCCCGCCTAAGAAGGGAAAGATCAAGAAACGAGGAGCAGTTGAAAGCATACGTAAGTATGGAGAAATCAAGCATCACATCTTTGGTATTTGTGTTGTACACGATACGTTCAGGGAAAAGGAAAAGCGTTTCACAGTGCACGCGAATGGATTCTTGTGCGTACAGGAACTTTTAAAAAAAGAAGATCACCCTTGTCAGTCTCATTGTTGCTAGGCTTTGAAGTGTGTAAATTAATGGTGGTGGAAGAATGATGTGTGGAACGAACAACAAATACGAATCTGCCTTTGTTTTACATTCCCAAAAGATTGCGTTTTGCGAGTATTGGCAGAACAGCGAACAGTGTTTGAGATGTGTGCATCACATGACAGATCGAGGGGAAAAAAAACCCAAAGTCAATTGCAACGTCGCAAGAGTGATACAACACGACATGGTAAAGAAGAACTCAATTCCCGCAAAAAGGGTGAAGCCCAGCGTTTCTGTTGCCGGTAATGAAGAAAAAAAGGGACACGATAAAAAGATACCATGGAAGGGAAAACAACAAAACATGTGGTGATGCCAACGTGGGAATGATGTGAAGGGAAGAAGGATTTGGGAAGATAAATGCGTTACGTGGAAAAAAAACAACAACAACAAAACACGGAAGAGGTGATGCAGGGCATGCACGGCAAAATAGTTTGCCGGAGGGAAGCAATAAAAGTGCTTCTCATTTTATTCCAAGCCCATATAAAAAGAAGGAAGAGGGTAAAAAAGAAATCAAGCGAGCGATATTTGCCTTTGATGTTTTGTATTGCGCCTTTCACTCAAAGACCGGTTCGATATCTGAAACATGTTGTGTCGTTTCTCCGCCACTTGACGACGCCATCCTCATGATGACTGAAGCATCTTTTGTCGGTTTCGGTGGCTGCATTCCAGTCGGTGGCAGCAGAAGCGACTCTAGCTGCGGTCGAGGAGGTCCCACGTCAGCACTTGGGTGACGTGCTGGTGCTGTTACTAGTGTTGTCGGCGAACCTTCGATGCGTGGAGGCGCAGGTGGCGGCGGTGGGAGGTGCGGCGTATTGAACGATTCCTCTCCAAGGACGATAGTTGCTGAGGCGCCAGCTGGGATGCACTCGTCGTACACCCACTCATAATCATCGTCTCCCAATTCATTCTCTGACGAAACCGATTCGAAGTATTGCTCTGCAGGTTCGTAGTGAGCTGCTCGACGACGTGGCAAATGATGATAAAGAGCCTCACGCTGCGAGTGCTGCTGCTTACGTGTGTGTTTTCTTTTTGTGTGTTGTTTTGTCGGTGAAGCTTCGTGCGGTCGATCCCAGCTAACATCCTGTTCTTCCATAGAGTGGCCGCCGATTTCAACGATGTACGCGTGGGGATAATCTGCATCATCGTAGCCTCCATTGTGCCCAGTGTCCTCCTCGTAGTACGGATCTTCTGCACACTTGTCATCCTTTTCTTCGTAGTCTTCAGGGTCATAGTAGTAATCTTTCATGACAACTGCGTTTACATACCGGTTTCGATTTTTTTTTTCAACGATGTACGCGTGGGGATAATCTGCATCATCGTAGCCCCCATTGTGCCCTGCGTCGTAGTCGTAGGGATCTTCTGCGCACTTGTCATCCTTTTCTTCGTAGTCCTCAGGGTCATAGTAGTAATCTTTCATGACAACTCCGTTGACATAGCGGTTTCGGTTTGCTCCTGGGAATCGAAATGTCGGGGGAGGGACAACGGCAGTATTTTTATTGGGGGCGAGCTTCTTGGGTGAAGAGCTGTTTTTGTTGTTTGTTGTGAACGGGCTATGTTGTCGGATTGGGTTTTCGACAAAGGTCACAGAGCGTTTTTTCTCTGCAGTTCGCTCAGGTTCTTGTGAACCACAACAACAAGGACAGCAGAGACACCACCATCGTGTTGGCGCCCCGTTTGATGATGTTTGCGCTTGTCGTCGTCGCCGGTAACGCGCAATGACGATAATGAGCGCGATAAGAAACAGTGCCACTCCTCCACCACATGCCGCGGCCACAATGACAAGGCAAGACCCATGGCAGCCCCCCGCAGGATCTGCGGGAGGCGTGGAGGATGCTAACGTCACTCCGGGAGCTGGACGAATTCTTTCTATCTGGTCTGTCGTGTTTGTTACCACGTGGTACAGAACAGCGGTACTGGCAAACGTGCTTGCACCAACCAGCAGATTGATCGAATTGTCGGCAAGGTACTGCGAGGAGTTGCGTGTCACAGTGAACTCCACAATAAGAGAACCGACACGAAGGGAGTTCACAACGATACGATCTAATGGTAAGTGTAACGCATCTGCGAGGTCTGACTGCACTTCCACCATCAGTGTGGGACGCAATGCGGCGGTGGTCACGTCGCTCCACATGGTACCATTGAGGCGAACTGAATGGACCGAGGTTACCGTCGAGTCTCCATCAGTGCCGTAGAAGGGGATCGTGAACGTTGGGGCCGTTTCGGTGATTGTGCCGTACGTTGGTGTGACTGAAGAGGATTGGGAGAGATAGGGATTCGTTGCGGAGGCTGCTATGGTGGCGGAGATGGTTTCGGTTGCCAACGTCTTATCTGCAGTGATCGTTTGAGATATGCGCTGATGGTTGGCGCCGGCATCACCATTACCGCTCCACGTCGCCGAGGGGCGCGTGTGTGTCTGTCGAGATTGTGTGTTTGTGGCAAACACCGACGTGGATGGAGTGGGCGATGGGGTCAGCGACATACTGCCAATCGATTTTGTATGATGCGGAGTTGGCGTCACACTTCGAGTCGCAAATGGTGCCGACGTCAGTTGCCGAGAGACCGTAACAGTCTCCACAAGACTCACGCTAACAGTGCCTGTGTTCACCAGTTGAGAGGGCGTCTCAGAGCGACTTGGCTGGGATCGTGTCGATGTGTTGGTGCCGACGACGCTATGCGAGAAAGTGGGACCTTCACGCGACTCTGAATTCATGACTGTCTCTGTCCCATTCTGTGAGATCGTAACGGTGGAGGAAAGTGCGACAAAGGAAGGTGAATGTGACTGTGTCACAGATGAGCCGTTAGCGGAATGTGAAAGCGACACTGAGGCCTGCGTGATGTGAGCGCTGGCGGACAGTGAGACGGTGTACGCTAACGTTGGCGTTGGTGTTGGCGGTGGGGTAATTGTCGCAGTTCGCGAGGGAACCAGCGTGCTAGACATCGACAGCTGCGAAGAGGGTGACGGGGTTGGTGGCGGCGTGATGGTACGTGTTGTCGATGACTGTTGCGTGGGCGAATGCGTCGACGAAACAGAGGCATACTGCGCTGATAGCGTGAGTGATCTAGAGTCTGACGCGGAGATCTCACTAGTCTGTGAGTTCTCTGACAATGTTGTCGTGATTGTCTGGGACATGTATGAAACGGTTGGATGAATCGTCCAGGTGGATGACGTGCTATTGTCCAGCTGAGAGTCTGTAAAATTGATCGTTGTTGTGAGAGAACCCGTTTTGCTTGAGGTCAATGGGATGCTCAGGCTGCCTGCTGATTGAGACACAACAAGTGTCGTTGACGTTGAGACCGATGGATGGGTTGGGGATACTGCCACCGACCATGTCGCTTTGGTACGGTCTGTGGTCAGTGACAACGTCATTGTGTCAGATGATGCATTCGTAAAGGTCGGTGTCGGAGGGGGCGTGATGGTGGGCGTCACTGTACCTGTTGAAGTAGGCTCTATGCTCGACGATGGCTCAGTCAGTGAGGGCTCGGACGAGAACGATGAGGATAACGTCGATGTGATCGAATCCGTCTTTGTTTGGTACCCGCCACTAGCAGAAGTTGTCTGTGAACCGATGGTTCTCGAAGCAGACTTTGTGGATGTGACCTCGAAGGTGATGCTCATCCTCGACGCACTTAACGTAATCGTTGGCGTATTCGATTCCGACTGAGAGGCAGCATCCGTAAGCGATCCGGCAGAGTCACTGCGGGATAAAGTAGACGATGATGACCTGCTAACGCTGAGTGAGTTTGTCGAAGAGGCGCTGCGTGTCAGTGAAGTACTCGAGGACGCCGTGATTGAGCTCGACGGGTGCCCTTCAGAGCATGTGCGGGTGGTGCTTTGTGTTGCTCGAGATCGGCTTGTGCTCACTGAAGACTCTTTCGTAACAGTTTTAGTGATTGAGTACGAAGTGCTTTTGGATTCAATGGTCTGCGTCAACTGCGACGTGATCGTAACAGATTGCGAAAGCTCGCCTGTCCACGACGCCGCCGAAGCTGAAGAAGATACATCTCGTGTTGGAGACGGTGCCGTCGCAGTGAACGAGACCGCTTGGGACTCCGAGTCTGTCGTATTGATAGAAACGGAATCCGAAGGATTTCCTGATAACGTTGGTGTGTTAGACCACGACGATGTAGGAGACATGGAGTGCAGCGTGACGGATATGAAAAGGGAGTTCGAGAGTTTGAAGGTAAAGGACGACGTCTTAACCGTAGCCGATAGAGCAGGCGAGGCGGACACAGAATTGGAATGTCCTTGTGTGAAGCTCCTGCTCGACGAGGGAAATGCTGTGGAGGAGTCCGAGGTTGTTGAGGATACAGACAATGTCGCGCTCCTCCGAGATCCCGTCAGGTTAGTGGTGGGGGTACCGATTGAGATTGTTGGCGTTGGGATGGAATTGGTCATCGTCTTTGACGCTGCCATTGAGATGGTCTGCGTAGAAGACAACGATGGACTGCTAGTACCTGGTGTCGCTGTGATGTCGTTGCTCGGAGTTTGCGTGCGTGTTGACGTGGGAGTGGGTATCGGCGGTACGGAGGCCGTTGGCGTGGTTGAGGTCGTTGTTGTTGGGGTGACAGAGGCGGTGTGGGTGCCGGTTCTCATGGCAGCCGTTGGCGACAGCGTGCGATACGTGACGGATTGCTGAAATGAGTTGCTGAAAGAATACGTCCGCCCATCCCTCGACAGAGAAAACGTCGGCGTCTTGGCGAAAATAGTCCTTGTTGGCGTCGAAGAAAACGTCCTGTCGTCGGTGAGCGTAGGGGTTGCCGATTGCCTCGTGACGCTTGCAAGCAGCGTGACACTACCGAATGTTGGTGTTCCAGCACTACGGGTCCTAGAAGCGTCGCTGGAGGGTGACGGTGATGCGGACACCGACACAGTGGCGAGCGTGCGCGAGATGTTGGAGGACACCGACGATGAAGGTGATAGACTGTATGATGTCGATAACGAAGTGTCGTTAGCAGACACTGTTCTTGACATGGATCGTGCTTCTGGAGAGAACGAAATGGATGGCGACGCAACTGTTCGTGAAATGGAGGTTGATTCTGTCAACTCTCCCGTGTAGGTAAGTGAGGCGGTCTGGGATGGGGTCGATGTTTCTGAGGAAGATGCATCACGCGATGCGGTGATGTGCGAGAGAGTCCCACTTGCGATGGTGACGGTGATCTCTTTGCTGTCTGAGATTGTGGTCGTTGCAGTGATGTAGGACATCGTGATGAGAAGCGAATCCGACTCAGAGGGAGAGCTGCTGTTGGAAGGCGAACGACTGGCAGAGTCATCATGAGAGGGTGAGGCGAACGTGAGGGACGCGGTCGCGGTCGACGAGAAACTGTTGCTTGCTACCTTAGATTCTGAGATACTGAATGTAGAGGAGCCGAAGTCGGTGGCACTCTGGGTGGAAGATTCCGTGAAGCTAGGCACGATGGACCGGGTGGGGGTAACGTACGGGTGGTAGATCGTAAACGAGGGGCTGAACGAAGTGGTACTGCTAGAAGTATGACTAGTGCTCATACCTCCCGCGGAGGCGGTCGCAGAAACTGAACTCCCTCCACCACTGGCGGTGGCATCTGTTTTGCTTTGCGTCGGGTAGGAGCGCGAGACTGAAGTGGTGCGGGTGAGCGACAGCGCTTGCGACACAGAGGCGGTCATCGAGTTCCTCGACTTGCTGATCGTCATCGACCATGGAGCACTAATCGATGACGTTGGCGTCAATCGAAGGGTTCGAGAACCGGTGCGGGATACTTGCGATCGTGTTGTCGTCATGCTATCGCTCATAGACACGTCTCTGGAACGGGAAATACTAACACTTGGCCGGGTGCTCGACTGCGACGTGGAGGTACTGCTAGAGATGGTGACGGATCGTGTTGCCGAGGCGGGAAGATTCGAACTGCTGACCGTCTGAGACGCAACATTCGAGGCCGTTGATGTGGGGATGCGGATGGAAAGAGAGTTGCTCCCTGAGATACTCTTAGAGGCGTCGCGACTTTCCGTGGACGATGGACTTCGTGTTGAGTGTGTGTGATGCTGAGACGCTGTGTCGGTGACGCTTAGACCGCCTCCAGACGAGCTTGCGGTGACGGACGCTCTGATGTTAGAACTAGAGGAAGAAACGCTCCAGCTTCCAGGGGGTGGAGTGCCAGAAACAGACGAACTTTTCATTGGTTGAGAAGAGCTTTGAGTGATGGTTGCGTTTCTGCTACTCGAGCGTGATGCCTGACTTCTACTGCGCGAAGGGGTGACTTCAACAGAAGGCTCAAAAGAGAAGCTGCTTGAAGATGATACACTCTTGCTTTGTTCTTCCGTTCTGCTGACTGTTTTTGTGTGCGCGCCAACGGAATGTACTTCTTCCGCAATGAACAAGAGCATGATCAACACAACGATCACGGTGTGAAAGTGAATGCACTGCGCCATGATCGTTTGTGCGTGCGTGCAGTCTGATGATGTTAGATTTGATCAGTTCCTAGCGACGATCCATGTAAGTAGAAGGCGTGAAAACTAAATTGTGCTCTTCTTCCACTTCTCTTAAAAAATCGAAAATGAGCAAAAGGAAAATAGAAAATCGAACGGATCGAACGATACCCACTTCGGAGTGTGTTCGTTAGGATCAAGGTAAATGACGTACAGAAACCTAAACAAGCTTTAAAACCTTACCTAAATTGCCCCTCCGGTGGTCACCGACCTTTTCCCTGAAGCGCCGAGTGAAAACTCAAATTCACTAAAATTGAACAATAAACTCTGATTCAAGGCACAACAGGAGTCGAACGCGAAAATTTCTTATTCCAGCTCACGCATTAATTGCTCGTCGTACTGCCGTATTTGAAAACGACAAGATCCCGAAGAATCATCCAACGCGCGATGGACAAGAAAAGGGCGGATCGAGCAGGAAAACAAAAAAATGAAAAGGAAAATACAACAGATGTTGAGTCAGAACACCATTTCCTTGAGGAGCGTCACGGGGCGCCAAAAAACACTAACGCGCTTGGAAACCTTCTTCTTTTGTTCTAAGAACAACATTTCCAGCATTCGTTGGGCGGACAGGGCACACACAATGGGTATCAATGCACAACAGTGCCGAACCCCGAAAAACTTACTCCTCAACGAAAGAAAGGTGAGCATGACAACGATTCGACAAACACCACACACAGGAAAAGCAAAATACTCCTTCATCAAGAATTGCAAACCTCTTCTCAACCAAAGGTGTAGTGTTTGAGCGGGAAGGGAGAGGGCGAAGGGGGAAACGTAACGGTCGAGGATAGGGAAAAACGGGAAAGGGGGAAAAAGTGCTACGTTCTGCGTATTCTATGAAAATCAAAAGTCACTGCGGACTCACAAAAAAAAAAATACGTAAAATGATCAAAACTGCAGAGGATTTCGCTGCACTGTATTTGACGGATGCCCTCCTCGTATCAAGGACGACTGTGTCTGACTCATCGTCGGCGGCTGCTGTTGCTGTTGCTGCGATGGTGCTGCTGGCGGAAAATACGCATCTCCGAATTCTTCCGCGGGGCATTCTTCATACACCCATTCATACTCTTCGCCATCATCCTCGTCGTGAACCTCCTCAAGGTTTTCATTGAAAACGCTTGTGTGGCGGCGTGGGGTGGGTGGCCGATTCGTTGTTGCTGACTGCGAGGCTAACGAGCCCATCGGCGCGGCGTAATGGGGAAGCGCAACATTCCGCGTGGTTCGTGATGTGTCTTCACCTCCATCGTTAGCAGCAGGGCGAGGACGTGGTGTGTCGACATCACCTGCCGTTCGAACGAGGAACGAATGATCTCCGTCAAACGCTGCAGCTGGGGGAGGGGCGTACCGTCCTGGGTTTCCTGGAAGTCTCAACGGTGCGATCATCGAGCGGCGATCTACAATCGTGGGCGGCTTCTCAAACACCAGCGAGGCTGACGTCACAGATGCGGTTGGTGAATGTCGCATCGATGCCTTTATGCCTACTGGGGACGATGAGTCATCGTCACTGCGAGCAGTGCTGCGTTGGGAGGGTTTTCTTGGGTATTGACCAAATGGGGAATGCGAAGAACTGTTTCGTGGATCGTCGTCGTCGTAGTCAGGGACAAACGGGTAGTACCCCGGAGCGCGCGTACGTGGGACACGCTTATTCGCCGAGTAGCTGCTGCTGGCGACGGTCTCGAGTCCTTCCCCATCCTCCTCCCCGTCGTCGATGTCAACAATAACATGCTCCATCGCTCCACCTTGAGAAGGTTCGTAGTCGGACCGTGGCATTGATTTGCCTCGTGCCGCTGCGTCACCGAATATGTCGATGCCGCCTGGGCTGCGTTCCTCTTCCTGCTCCTCGTCTACATCGATGATGTATGCCGCTGCGTCGTCGTCGCCGTAGTCCGAACCACCCCACTGTCCAACGCCCTCATTCTTTTTGTCCAGAGGCAGTGGCGGGAAGATTGTTGAGGTGGAGGGGAGGATGAACGGCTCGTGCCGGATTGGGTTCTCAACAACAGCACCGTCGGTTCCTTCACGTGGGTTGACATTCTTCTTCCTGTCTTTCTTCTTCTTCTCCTTCTTGTCAGGGCTTCCGCCTGTCGCTTCTTTTTCTGCGGCTTGTTGTCTTCGACGCCGAATGAGAAGGATTAAAACCACGACGATCAACAGGCCACCTCCACCGCACGCCGCAGCGATCGCAATAATACACGTACCGCTGCACGAAGACTCTTCCGTTCCTTCTGCACCTGATCGTGCAATCGTCGTGGTGCTGATGACATTCACCGGGTCAGCCACAGGCGACGCACGGGTGATGCTGTAGTACAATTCCGCAGTGTTGACAAATTCGGCAGCAGAGATGAGAAAGTTGATAACGTCGTCGGCTAAGAATTGGGAGGCATTGCGCTGAACAGTGTACGTTACAATCAGCGATCCAACGCGGATGTTGTTGATGGTGACACGAGACAGAGGAAGAAATAGAATCCTAGCAATATCGACTTGCAGCTCGGTGAGCACCTCTGCCTGGGCCTCCGTGGTCACATTTTGCCACCGTGATCCATTGAGGCGTACAGAATGGATGGAGGTTAGGATC
>CYKH01000264.1:0-17931 GCA_001460835.1 Bodo saltans | reverse complement strand
GGGACCTGCACAACGCCAAGCACAACCGCGCACCACGTCCCCCACACCGCGGCACCACACGCGTCCCCGTCGTACGACGCAGCCTCAGCGCCGCCCATCACAGCGTCACCAACAAACGCAACGCCCCAGTCCATCGCGAAGTACCACTCACGCCCACCAACGTACCCGCCGAACACAGCCTCCATCTTCCCCAGCAGATAAGTGGCATTCTCGCGGTCGAAGGATTGATCCTCCTTCGCACTTAGTCGCTGGCCGCTCAAGGCGCGCGTCTTAGCTGTGGCGGTACGTACGGTCCATCGTGTGATATCGCTTTGCGTTGCGAAGCCATGTTGCATATAGTGATGGGCAATGTTGCAGAGCACTCAATACCCTAAGAACGGAAGTGGAGTGGAGACGAAAAGTCTTTCGCTCGTCGAATCTACGCGGATTGATGAAGGGGCTTCAGCGGTAACGCGTCGGAGGGCAAACAAACCACCTCCATCAAAGACTCGTCGCCCACGCACAACAACAGCACACACGCTGTAGAGAGGCAGCAACATCCACACAATTGCAACGATCACGCCGTACGCAATAGAGGCGGGGTGGCTGCAGCAGTGTGCCATAGGGTACCGCGAGCGATCCAGGCAGCCGCGATGCAGGCAGCAGTGACACTGCATCAATTGCAATCTTTGGGACAGCAGGCTTCTTCCCTTCGGCCCTCGTTCTCCGGTGCGCCAGTGCGTGTCGTTGAAGTAATGAAAGGGCGTGCAGCACAGCACCAATCACAACCAGCACAGCATTCATCACCGCAGCACCACCAGCGGCGCTCAGGTCCACAGCACCCACCGGAATAGATACGCCTAGTGCGTTGTCGGCTAGGTCGCTGAACATCGTGCTGCCGCCGTCGGCATCACTGCTGGCAATGATCGTGGCCGCGTTGCAACGGGCTGCGAGGCGGAGTGACGCAACTGCGCGTTGTATTCCAGGGACTACGCCACGGCCTGAGCTGCCGGCCCCTCCTCCCATCATTGTCACTGCCGTGGTATTTGGGAAGCCAGTCGCTTTAAAAAAAACTGAGCAACAATGTCAACTTTTGACTGCAGTGCAGCTCCGTTGGCTACGTAGAAGCAGCAGCAAGGTATGAGGCATGAGCAGAGTAACAACAACAACAACCGTACGTCAAGCCGACATCGTACTGTATCATGATGGGGCCTGGTGTCCTCCGACTCTTCTCTCTATCTGGGGCGACGATGAGAAGTGCACCGGCTTGGGGGAAAAAAAAGAGCAAACCAGGAAAAGAGTTGGACAAAGTTCAAAAGCTACAAACATACATCAACGATGAATACGAAATGTCAGAACGGCGCAAAAACATGAAGGAAACGTGATGTTAAGAAAATGATAAGTTTAACTTCATTACCGTCTTTCTGAGTAAAAAGTCTCTGGCGCACGCATTGCACCAAAAACATCACATTCATATTTCCATTTTGTGCCCTGCTCACTGAACAACAAATGTAAAAGTAAAATGCAAAAGAAAGCACAGGGGAAAAAAAGTAAGATGCAAGCGAATCATAACCTGCATCAATGGATTCACTCTTCACAGCAACGAGTGAGTAACGCCGACGAGCTCTTTTTGATCACCATCTGAATCAGTTCTCGACGGGCTTCTATTTGCTCAACGGATAACTTCTTTGTCTGTACCGCCTGTCCATCACAGGAGAGTATCATTTTCATCTCCTCCAACGCGACAGTGCTTCCTTGCCGAAGTGAAGGACCGCGTACTTGGTTAAAATCAACGGTAATAGTCTCTGCGCTGACCACAGGGTGCACATGAAAGATTCAGACGCGCGCCACCATTCCGCCCCATCAGAAAAAACTTACTCTAGAGTACGATCGCGCACAACCGCAATTGCCATCTCTAACAGCTCACGCAACGCATCGCTTTGATGTCGCATCTGAACTGGCAAAGCTAAGGTAGCGTTTTCGTCTGTGAACGCGCCAGAGTCCTCATTCCGTCCCATCAGACGCCTCTCCGCGATCGGCATCAGCACGTGGTACAGCTTGAACACAAACATCGCAACAGACGCAAACACACCAAACCCACTCACCGCGTCTGGGCTCACCGCGCCGTGGCGGCACAGCAGCCCAAGCAGCGCAGTCACCATCGTCAGCACCAGCGATGCGCACACAAGGTACGACGCAAGCAGCGCACGGTGCGGCCGTGCATACGCAATGAACGCGCAAACGCCGGCAAGTACGCACAATGTGACGGTTTGAAGGGCATCACAGACAGCATCACCACCACTAATGCCATTGAGAATCTGCACAATCACGTTTGCTAAAGGGAGAACGATCCATGCGCGCCTCCACTCGCTAACATACGCTGATACCACACCACCGTACGATACTCTTGATCGAAATGGCTCCCACACCCCGCGTGGCAGAGCGACTGCAGAAACTGCAGCTGGCACTATTTTGCTTACCAGTAGTGGAGGAGAATGAAGAGAAAATCGTAGCGTAGCGTTTCCACGCTGCGACAGCGGAGAACTCTTTGAAGCCTCTGCATCAACATGACGATACGTTAGCACCTCGATAACGTATCCAACAAACAATGCGAACACAACGCCAATTGGAAATGCAGCGATCTCAAGTGAGTCAGAGGACTGTGACTGGCTTGACACCACCCCGGCGACACTCGCCAGAGCGCGAACAACGCCAGGTAAGAGTAGCATCAGCAACGCGACTGATAAGTTTGGGAAACGAAGCCGTGCGAATAAACGTCGGCGTTCGCACTTGATGGAGTCGTGCAAGAATCTGCCGAGAAGCGTGTTACAATGAGGCGCTTTCGTCAAGCATCGCGTGGTTGAGCGCCTCCCGCAACGATGACGGGCTGGCAAAATGGCAAGTGCAGCGTGCGACCCGACAAGCATGAGGCAAAGTAGCGAGTTGCCAATCGCAGCCCACGCAGAACCTAGAGGTGAGAACGGACTCAATGCAAGCAGAAGCACAGACCCCTCCCGCTGCTGGACAGGCAGGGTTGTGCTGCACACACACGGGGAGCCAAGGACAGACACAAGCATTTGTGCATCCGCCGAGTCAACAGCTGCAAGGGTTGCACCCAAGACGGCGGTGGTGGCAACCGCGCCAACAGTGGTTTTTTGATAGTCTGAAGCTGTTGACTGGTTCACTGCCGCTAAACTGCTCGATGAGGGTGGTGGTGACAACGTTGGTACCAAAGTAGTTGCGGCAGCGCACGATTCAGTCGAATACGAATATGTTCTTGCAAGAGTTAAGATGGCAGTGCTGTCAGTAGTCATAATCGTTGCTGCAATAGCACCGCTTGGAAGGCATACTTGAACAAGAAAGAAGTCAGGGCTACTAAGGCATAGTTCCGTGCCGCACGAAGAAATCAAAAAAGGCATGGTCGATGGTGAGAAAATTGGCCCAACCAACTTCGAGTTATTTTGAACATCAAGAGTTGTGAGGCTTGGCCACGATGAAGCCGCAGGGAGGGTGCCAGAAAAGTCGTTGAAACTTATGGCTAATGTAATGAGAAGTGGAGAGTTCATCAACGGGATCGTCCCACTCAGCATATTGTTGAAAGCCAACAATGCGCCCAGGCGTGTCATGCCAGTGCCCCACGACAAAGGAATTGAGCCTGCGAATGCATTACCGTACAGTGACAGTTTCGACATTTTCGACCATGCCTGGTACTGAGGTGGAAGTGTACCTGACATCAAATTCAATGCGACGTTGAAGGCAGACATCGTCACCAGGGCTGAGTATTCTGCCGGCAGTGATCCTGATATGTTGTTGTTTTGGATTGCCATAAGGTTGATGCCCTTCCAGCCATTCCCATACTGCGGTGGTAGTGTGCCGGATAGGAAATTGTTACTCACGTAGAATGACGTAATTTGCGTCCAGTTTGCGTACTCAGGAGGCAAGGAGCCTGTAAAGGAATTATTGCCAACATCAAAGTAGTGGATCTGACGCCACGCAGCATATTCTCTAGGGAGTGTTCCAGTCAAGAAATTGCTGTCTACTTGGAAAAAGCTCACTTGCACCCAAGACGCAAACGCTGATGGAAGGGTGCCACTCAAAAAGTTGTTGTTGCACGAAAATGCTTCTAAAGCATGTAGCTGTTGGTAAACCTGTGGAAGGGTGCCTGTGAAGCGGTTTGTGTCGACATCGAAGTGAGCAACGGCTTCCATGCTGCTGTACTCTGGCGGCAACGTTCCCGAAAGCTGATTGCTGTTTACGAGAAAGTAAAATACCATTGTCCAACTCGAAAATTCAGGCGGTAGAGTCCCAGTGAGGAGGTTAGAAGTGACTTCGAATGTGCTGATCGACGCGCCCCACGCACTGTACGCTGCGGGTATCGTTCCACTCAAGTTGTTGTATGACACGTTAAACGTTCGCATCAACGTACAATTTGATAGTTCAGGAGGAAGAGACCCGCTGAACAGATTTCCTCCCATCTGAACATTCATCATCTTCCCGCTACGACACAAATCCGACGGAATTGAGCCTGTTAGCTGGTTGTCCGACACAGTAAGCAAATTTAGGAACACCAAGCCAGACAGTCCAGTTGGTAACGTACCGAATAAATTTGCGCTTCCAAAGTAAAATGATGAAACACGATTGGAAATGCATATTATCATCAAAGGCCATTCACTGCAAATGTTTGTTAATGTCACTGGTGTCGTGTTCCGAAAGCCAGTCGTTGTGAAGAACAGAGCAACAATGTCTACTTCTGCCTGCAGAGCAGCTCCGTCAGCTAAGAAGCAGCGGGGGCAAGGTAAGAGACACGAGCAGAGAAATAGCAAAAACAATCGCACCGCCACGCACCGACATCGCATCATTTTGTTCTCCGATTCTTCTCGATTTCAAGTGACGGTAAGAAGCGCGCAAAGAATCATGCACAGGAGTAAAGCTGCAAAATACATTCAGCATAGAAGAGGTAAGACGTAAAACATGAAGGAAACGCGATGTTAATGTAAATGATAACTTCCTAACTGGTTTGAGTAGTCTCTCGCACACGCACATCTAAGATTCAGAGCTCCCAGCTTCGGTCCGGACTCGCTGTCTGTCAAATCATATCTGAACAAAAAGAAAAGCAAATGGATCATATCGTGGCCAATGGCTTCACAGCAACAATTGAGCACCACCATCACTACTCCTTTCGACAACCATCAGAATCAGCTCTCGAAGGGCTTTCATTTGCTCGATGGATAACCTCTTCCTCTGTGCTTCTATTTGCTCATTAGACAACGGCAGCACCTTCGCCTCCTCCACGGCGGCAGTGGCGTTAACATTTCTTCGCCAGCGAGGATCACTTACTTCGTTAAAATCAGCGGCCTCCGCGCTTACCACAGGTCGTATCGCACAAGATGGACTAGCGACGAGACCAACATTCCGTGCCATCAGCCGTCTCTCAACGATCGGCATCAGCACGTGGTACAGTTTGAACACAAACATCGCCACTGACGCAAACACACCAAACCCACTCACCGCGTCTGAGCTCACCGCCCCGTGGCGGCACAGCAGCCCAAGCAGCGCAGTCACCATCGTCAGCACCAGCGAAGCGCACACAAGGTACGACGCAAGCAGCGCACGGTGTGGCCGAGCATACGCAATGAACACACAAACGCAGGCCAGTGCAATCAATGTGATACTTTGCAGGGCATCACACGTAGTGTCGTCGCCACCAACGCCGTTAAGCAGCTGCACAACAATGTTCGCTCCGGGCACCACCACCCACACACGTCTCCAGGGTGCAAGGTACGAAGAGACGACACCGCCGTACGCCGTGCGTGCTGCTTGAGGCTCCCACGCACCGCGGGGTAGTGCCACGAGTGCAATACGCCGAGGGATCGGCTTGAACAGGCGCGTTGGATTCTGATGGCGAACGAAGTGAAGTAACAACTGTTCACCTGCTTCTCTTGGCAGATGATTCACTCCGCTCCTCCGTGAGTTTGCTGACATCACTTCAGCATTCGCATGGCGGAACGCAACCACCTCCACAAAGCCACAAGCACACAACACAAACAAAACACCGATTGCAATCGCCACAGCGCTGAGAAGTGGTGAGTCGCCATCACTATCATTTCCAGGATTGACAAAGGAATTCGCTGTCATCATGCAAGCACGTACGACGCCGGGTACTAACAACATCAACAACGTGACGGAAACATTTGGAAATCGTAGTTGTGCGATGATCCTTCGGCGCGTCCGAGAATCGTTCGACTTGTTTTTCTGAAGCCAACGCCCAAGCCACGTGTTGAATGGAGTACGACGAGGCTGTTGAATGGCTTGAGGGACTTTTGCAAAGAGCATGAAAACAGCTGTCGCGTGCAACCCAACAACAACACAGCACAGAAGCGAGTTGCCAATCGCAGCCCACGCAGATCCCAGCGGCGAGAATGGACTCAGCGCAAGCAGTAACACAGATTCCTCCTGTTGCTGGGGAGGGAGGGTCGTTGTGCTGCACACACATGGAGAGCCGAGGATAGACACGAGCATTTGTGCATCGGCAGCTTCAACAGCTGATAGTGCTGCTCCAAGTGCTGCTGCACAGGCGACACCACTGATGGTATTGATGGAGTAAGTTGGTAAGAACTCATAAGTTGCATTGTTTTTTCCCAATGACAACGGAGCGGCAGATGGCGCAACAGAAGTTGTGGAGCACGAGCGCTGCGTCACTGTGTACGCTGCTAGTGCTACAAGAAGCTCCAGGGTAACGCCGTTTGCTATTGAATTTGCTAGGGCACCACTAGGAACGCAAACGTACGTCCCTGTGAAAGCCGCGTCACGACACAACTGCGTGCCGCATGCTGAAACAATTGACAGAGACTGCTGCAGTGCAGCTGAGCCATAAAGATGTGTGTTGTTTTGAATATCTAATATCAGCAGATGTGGCCACGTGGAGGGGCTGGGCAGTGAGCCAGAGAAATCATTGGCGCTGATTGAGAGGACGTTCAACGAAGGGAAGGGAGGCGCTGATGGAATCGTTCCACTCAGGGAATTGTTGTAGAGGATAAGTGACCATAAAAGCGGCATGCCTGTACTCCAGGATACTGGAATTGTGCCTGTGAGCATGTTGTTTGGGAAGGAAAGTGATGTCACATTTTTCCACGCTGCGTATTGTGGAGGAAGAGTTCCACTTAGCCGATTTGAAGAGGCATCGAGCAGAGAAATAAGATGAAGCTTCGAGTATTCAGCGGGGAGAGTCCCGTGAATGCTGTTGTTCCGGATTCGCAAGTATGAAATAAGACTCCAACCCTCAGAATACTCTATTGGTAGCGTTCCAGATAAATAATTGTTGTTCGCCACCAGCACGTCCATTTCAGTCCAGTTGGCGTACTCTGGTGGAAGTGTACCAGTGATTGCGTTGCCGTCTACCACGAAGGATGTAATCCTGCTCCACGACGCATACTCCGGCGGTAACGACCCACTCAAGCCGTTGTTGCCAGCAGTAAATTTCGTCATGTTAAGAAGGCTTCTCCAAGACGAAGGTAAAGATCCACTCAGTCTGTTGCTCTGGCATGAGAAGCTTTCCAAGTTGGTCAACCTGGAGTACTCATTAGGAAGAGTGCCAGAAAGACTGTTGTAGGAGACGTCGAAGAACCGCAGGCCCGTCATCCCTGAATACTCAGGAGGTAACGTGCCATTCAGTTGGTTGTTCGAGAACGAAAAACGTTTCATAGATGACCAATTCGACAACTCAGGAGGCAACATTCCTGACAAATTGTTGAAGGATATGTTCACCCAAGCAATTGTCCCTCCCCATGAACTCCACTGATGTGGGATGGAACCTGTGATGCTATTATTTGACGCGTCGAAGTGTGTGATGTTAATGAGCTTTGACAGTGAGACGGGCAGCGTGCCCTTTAGATTTGCACCCATGAAGTTTAGCGCAACAACAGTGTCGTTGGAGCACACAATCATCGAGGTCCACGATGTGCACAAATTTCCCTGCGTCACAGGAGTTGCGTTGGCATAATGTGTCGCTATAACGAACTCTGAAATCACATCCACCTCCACCTGAAAGGGGAGGCTATCCACCGTTGAGCTAAGCAGAGCACTTACAACTACTACGCAACAGCCGCACATTGCAGCGAACCACTGCAGGCGACAGCGTACCTCCAGCTCGGATGTTTGGTGAAAGCCTGTCGATAAATGCGACAAAGGCATCGGTACCGTTCCCTTGAACGTTTGATGGTGGTGGTGGTTTGTCACCAGCATTGGACAAGTAGCATCTCTCTCTCTCTCTTCCTAGCACCTGCGCACTACCATGTGGGTGGTGTACAAACACACAAAAATATAGTCCGCGCAACGTGAAAGTAAGCAAATGGAAAAAATGTGGCAGCCATGTTTTTTGAAAGGTACAGTCATTTCCTGACGTTTCTGGGGTGGAAGCTTCCCAACATAGTTTCTTGGTACTTTTTTTTTGGTGGTGACTAAAGGACAAAACGGCGAAAACGGCACATCAATTCTGCTACATTTCACGCGTCGCGGACTACACAAAAACAAATCCTAGAGGCGCCAATCGTGTGTGCATTCACTCTTCAGTGTGAAGTTACAAAGGGGTTAAAAAGGAGACGAAGGGTACGTTCTGCACCGTCACTCTACGCTTGTTGTAAGGGGGGGAAAGCATTCGTATCGTTGCACGGACATGAGCAAAGAGGGGGAAAGGGACACTATTTTTAAAAAAAAAATATAGATGAACAGGGGGCTCTTACAAGGACCACACATCAACCACGATGAGTGAAATCGGCGGCAGTTTTGGTAACACGGAGACTCCTCCTCCCCCACGCTCCAATGCCGAAGTGCCATGTACGTCGTTAGAGGTGGTGTAAGGTCAATTCTCCATTTCACTTTAGATGACTGTGGATAATAATAGTTTGATAAGAAGTAGGAGTAGTTGCAGCAGAGAAGGAGGGGAAGTCGCGGAACAAAGTATCGCTCACACAAAGTCTCTGCAATGATTCTTCGGTCGAAATAACGAAAGTAATAAAGAAGCTAAGAATTAAATCATGCGTGCATTTGGTCCTTCTCATTTCTTTCTACGAAACAAACCGTTTCGGATGTCCTCTTCGAGCAACCAGAATCTTCCAGTGTGCAATCGATCGTGCGCCAGTATTGCCGTTTTGAAACAACTTCACGAAAAAAGAGATCGAAACAAAATGCAAAACTTTGACGAAAGCGAACACGAAAGGATTCAGGAAAGTAAGAGCGTCTGCAGTCCACTCTTCATCCTCAAGTTTAAAAGAATGCATCTAAGTTACTTCTTTAGCTGCGTCTCGCTGATGAACGTACCTTCCTTCTCACCTAACCGCTTGACGATAAATATTCGCTAGTGTTCCATAGGGTACTGCTAATGATCCAGGCAACCGTGATGCAGGCAGCAGCGACATCACAGCGCTTGCGATGCTTGACGCAGGCAACTCGTTTTTCTCAGCCATCGCTCTCTGATGTGAGCGTACGCGTGCGTATCGCTGAAGCAGAGCAGAAGCGTGCAGCGTAGCGCCAATCACGACCACCAGCACAGCATTCATCACCGCAGCACCTCCAGCGGCGCTCAGGTCCACAGCACCCACCGGAATAGATACATCAAGTGGGTTGTCGGCTAGGTCACTGAACATCGTGCTGCCGCCGTCAGCAGCACTGTCGGCAATGCTTGTGGCCGCGTTGCAACGTGCAGCGAGGCGCAATGACATTGCTCCGCGTTGTAGCGCAGGGACTGCACCACGTCCTAGGGTGCCAGCCCCTCCTAGAGCCGTCGCGTACACAGCAGACGCTAAGGTTGACTGCACAATAGCGGGCACATAGTTGGACCCGATGTTTGAGGAGTTGGGTAGTGGTGGGGACTGATTCGGTGAGATGGAGGAAGGGGCAACAGATGTTGTGGAGCACGATGGAGGTGATTCTGCGAATGCTCTTAGTTGTACAAAAATATCAAGGGCTAATACTCCATTTGCTATCGCGTTTGCAAGAACACCGCCAGGAACGCAAACGAACGTCCCTGTGAACGCAGCAGCACTACACAACTCCGTGCCGCATACAGAAACAAAAGACACAAGCTGCTGCAGCGCAATAGGGCCTGTGAGCTGCGTATTGTTTTGAGCATCTAGCAAAAATAACAGTGGCCACGTGGAGGGACTCGGCAACGGCCCTGAGAAATCATTCGAGCTAATGGAGAAGTCGTTTAACGAAGGGAAGGGTGGCGCTGACGGAATCGTTCCGCTAAGGGAATTGTTGTAGAGGAGTAGGGACTGGAGTGAGGGCATGCCTTCGCTCCACGAGGCTGGGATTGTGCCTGTGAGCATGTTGCTGGAGAGTGACACTGATTGCGCATTCTTCCACGCAGCGTATTGTAGAGGCAGTGTTCCACTGAGGTGATTTGACGACGCATCGAACTGAGAAATAGGAAGCTTTGAGTACTCCGCTGGTAAAGTCCCTTGAAAGCTGTTGTTGCGCAGACGCAAGAATGACATACGACTCCAAGTCTCAGAATATTCTGATGGCAACGTTGTTGTTCCGAAGCCGCAAAAATAAAATTTGATTCACAGAGTATTCCACAGGGAGTGTTCCAGATAGAAAATTGTTGTTCACAACCAACCAGTGAAGCATCGTCCAATTGGCGTATTCTGGAGGGAGTGTGCCAGTAAGAGCGTTGCCGTCTACCTCAAAGAATGATATCATGCTCCATGACGAATACTCTGGCGGTAGCGTGCCACTCAAGCTATTTCCGGTCACACTGAGTTCTGTCATCAACAGTAGGGTCCTCCACGATGCTGGTAACGTCCCACTCAGTCGGTTGTTGCTGCACGAGAAAGTGCCCAACGCAGTCAGTTGTGAGTACTCGCTAGGAAGAGTGCCCATCAGCATGTTGTAGTCGCCGTAAAAACTCTGCAGGCGCGCCAAGGCTGAGTACGCTGAAGGCAACGTGCCGTTCAGCTGGTTGTTAGCTATCAAAAATTTATCAATGTGTGCGTCAAAGTAGTTGAGCTTCGTCCAATTGGAAATCGATGCGGGCAGCGTTCCTGTAAGCTGGCTGTTTTTCGCGACGAAGCTTCTAATGTACTCGAGCTGCGACAACGAGGAAGGCAATGTCCCCTTCAGGTTTGCATTGGTGAAGTTAAGCTCTAGCACCTTCTCATCAGAGGAGCACACAATCATCGGGGTCCACGATGTGCACAGATTATCCGGCGTCACAGGTGTTGTGTTGGTATACCGTACCGCCACGAAGAACTCTGCCATCACCTCCACCTCCACCTGAAAGGGGAGCCCATCGACCATCAGCGTGATAATGCTGCACAGTGCAGCGCGCCACCTGAAATACATCAACAAGCAGAAGTATCTGACCAGGTTTAAGAACGCGCAGAGTGCACCAACAACGCACCAAGTATTTACTGGTTTTGTGATCAAAAAACAGAAAAAGAAACACCTTGTGGCCACGTCTCAAGTCATTTGTTCACAAAGGATTTGTACCCGAATTTTTGTCGTACTACTTTATCATCTATCCAATCTAGACGGTAGCAACGAATTTTTCGCGCATTTTGTTAGACACGCATTTACTCACTGGATAGTGTCGCGTCGACTTCTATCGGCAAAAAACATGGTCGTAACAGACGTACACAACAAACCATGAATGACCACAAAATCATTTTGTAACCACTTCTGACAACGCCGTGCAGGCAGTTCGACACGACTAAAAAGAAGAAAGGAGAGTGCCGAGATAAAACAAAAGGAGGTAAAACGAAAAGACGCGAAAGGCAAGAGAGGCGAAACAAAAAAGACGAAAGCAAAAATGAGTCAAAGAATGTGATCCTGACAGTTTGTCTTTCCACATTGTAGAAGTCTGACAAAAATCACTTGCATTCTCTCACATGCTAGCGCTACCAACGAGCGGAGCGCGTCTTCAGGTCGTTGCGCACGAAGCGTTCGAACCTCATCCTTCGTCGCAGAATTCGTCTGGTTGATAACCTGCTCTCATGCAGATATTGCACGTTTCCGATGAGCCACCTTCACGTCACCTATTGCGATCCCGCTCTCTCCTTCTTGAGCTGCAGTGCTACTGTCGACCATTTCCATGCGACCCATCCATTTTCCAGCAAGCGTACCAACAGACAGCACAACCACAAGCACAAGTGCTAGCAGTGACGCAACTACAGCGATGCTTTCAGCCGCGCCATCCGAACCAGCAAGGCTCAGCACAACGCTCAGCAGCCCAAGCAACCCAAGCACAATCCCGCTCCACAGCTCAAGACGCACGCTGTTCGGACGCAGAGCAACAAGCGCACCCACCTGCACAACGCCAAGCACAACCGCGCACCACGTCCCCCACACCGCGGCACCACACGCGTCCCCGTCGTACGACGCAGCCTCCGCGCCGCCCATCACGGCCCCGCCAACAAGCGCAACGCCCCAGTCCACCGCGAAGTACCACTCACGCCCGCCAATGTACCCGCCGAACACAGCCTCCATGTTCTCCAGCAGGTACGAGGCGTACTCGCGGTGGGACGACTGATACTTTTCTTCTCTCCGTCGATACTGCTTCACAGCGCGCATCTCAGCAGCGGTGCGCACGGTCCATCGCGCTGTTGCATGTGTTGCGTATCGATGGGCACGCTGCACAGCACTCAATGCTCTGGCAACAGCTGAGGGAGGGTGGCGACGAGAAGTCTTCGTTTGTCTTGTATCTCCAACAGAAACACTTCGAAGGGCAAACACACCGTCATGGACTCGCCCCCCTCGCACAACAACTGCAAATACGCTGTATACTGGCAGCAGCATCCACACAATCGAAACGATCACGCCGCACGCCACAGAGGCGGGAGTACGAGCACTGCTCACCATCAGTGTAACACACGCACCAATGCCGGGCTGCAACAGTGTTTCATAGGGTACCGCCAGTGAACCAGGCAGCCGCGATGCAGGCAGTAGTGACGCCGAAGTGTGCGCGGCATCAGACACCACAGTCGTCGAGATCGTTCTGTGCTTTACTAGCATCGACGTCGCTCTGTGGCGAACGCACCGCTGAAGCAGAGCACAGGCGTGCAGCGTAGCGCCGATAATAACCACCAGCACACCATTCATCACCGCAGCACCACCAGCGGCGCTCATGTCCACAGCACCCACCGGAATAGATACACCAAGTGGGTTGTCGGCGAGGTCGCTGAACATCGTATTTCCATCATTATAGGAAGCTGTAACGTTGGTAGCTGTCAAGGCCGCGTTGCAACGGGCTGCGAGACGGAGTGACGCTGATGCGCGTTGTATTGCTGGGACTGAGCCACGGCCTAACGTGCCGGCCCCTCCCGACAATAGCGCTGCGTACACAACAGACGCCATCGCTGACTGCAAAGCGGGGGAAAGATCAATGGGCGTAATGTGTGAGGAGTTGGTTGGGGAGTGAACAGGAGCGACAGAGGAAGGCGCGAGGGATGTTGCAGAGCACGATATAGGTGCAAAGGAATACTGTGATAGATCAGAAGTAATGAGAGCAAGTGCACTGGTCGCGCCAGCATTTTCGATGGTGCCCTTATCTGGAAGGCAGACGTACAAGTCACTGCCCGAAACAGCATCACCGCGCTTCGTGGACGTGAAGAGTGCGGGCACTATGGGGCCACTGAGCTGCGTGTTATCTTGAACATCTAGCATCACTAAGAAGGGCCATGTGGAGGGGCTCGGCAGTTTGCCAGAGAAATTGTTGGAACCGATCGAGAAGACAATCAAACGATAGGAAGGGTGGCGTTGACGGAAATGGTCCCAGAGAGGGAATTGTTGTAGAGGAGGAGAGAAATGAATAGCGGCATGCCTTCACTCCACGATGCTGGGATGGTGCCGGTGAGCATGTTGCTGGAGAGTGACACTACCGCACATTATTCCACGAGGCGTATTGTGGAGGCAGTGTTCTACTTAAGTCGGTTTGACGCCGCCATCGAACACAGAAATAGGAAACTTTGAGTACCCGACTGGTAGAGTGCCTCCAAAGCTGTTGTTGTTACGCAGACGCAAAGAATGACATACGACTCCAAGTCTCTAGATTATTCTGATGGCAACGTTCCAGACAGAAAATTGTTTTTTAACATTAAACTCTTTCATCGCCGTCAAGTTTGCGTACTCACTTGGGAGGGTTCCAGTCAAGGCATTGTCGCTCGTCCCAAAGTCAGTAATACTTCTCCATGTCGAATAGCTGGGTGGTAGAGTGCCATTCAATCGGTTTTCATCACATTAAAAAAACAGCAAGCCTGTTAATGTCGAGTACTCATTTGGAAGGGTGCCAGTCAGCATGTTGTTGGAGGCTAAGAAGTACGTTAGGCGCGTCATTCTCGAATACATAGCAGGCAACGTACCGTTCAGTTGGTTGTTCGTGAACTTAAAATCTGTGACATACACTCAATTCGATAACTCAGGGGGCAACGTTCCGGTGAGGTTGTTGTACGATGCGCTCATCTTACCCATCGCGCTTCCCCAAGCACTCCATTGATGCGGGATGGATCCAGTGAAGCTGTTGTTAGCGATGACAAACGTATTGAGCTGCCTCCAGTTGGCAAGCGACGGAGGCAGTGTTCCCGTCAATCGGTTGTTCTGTACGTTAAAGTCTGTGATGTACGTGAGCTGCGATAGCGAGGCCGGCAACGTCCCCGTCAGGTTTGCACCCCTAAAGTTCATCTCAAACACCGCCTCACTAAAACACACAATCATTGGGGCCCACGCTGTGCACAGATTGTCCTGCGTCACAGGCGTTGCGTTGGCGTAGCGTGTCGCCACAAAGAACTCTGCCACCACATTCACTTCCACCTGGGACGGGAGACCATCGACCGTTGACGTGAGCAGAGCTACAATGCAGCAGTGTATCACAAACAACCACCACCACTTTCAATACGCAACTCATGCCCAGTCGCAAATGAAATGAAGGCAGAGCTTCTCGATTGGATGTGTGCGTACAGTCGTCTGCGATGAGAGAGCAAAAGTGCAACGCCAAGTTCTTCGGGTGCCCTTCTATCACAGGTGTGTGGGTACTATTCTGGAAAAGAAAATTCAAAAGAAAATTCAAAAGAAAAAACCTTCAAAAACTCACAACTGGAAAAGAACAATTCAAAAATACAAAACGAACATCGTGTGTAGTCAATAGCTGTTCCCCTCCAGCTACATTTCCCCCCGAAAGGCCTCGTGTCTACACATAGCTACACATAGCTATAGCTGCATGCGTTATTTTTTTCCCCTTGCGTCCCTCATCATTATCCGATGTGAGGGTAATGGTGTTGCACCTGTTACACGAAACGTTACCGCTTGTTCAGCGAAAGTGAATGTAGGGAAATTGAAAAAAAAATCTTTGAACTTGCTAATATTGCGCAGCTGCACGAGGGCAAGCAGGTTAGTTAGTGTTGTGTTAGTGACGGTGATGTTGGAGCTACTCATGGCGTTGACGCTGATGGGGAACGTACGTAGGGGCAACACGGGTTTGGTGGCTACTATGATGGAGGAGTTGATGAAGTGCAGCGACGAGGTGGTCATCGCATTGTTGATGGAAAGGAGCAGAGCTACTGATGGGGTTGTTGGGCTGGATATTTGTTGCACAAGGATGTTGCATCGTGTAAATACGATGCTTGTTTTGTTGAGTTCCATTTGAATAAGAGGCACAGGTGGGGTGTCGGTCCCAAACAAGTTAACAAACGTTTCCCATGTTTGGTACACCACAGAGTCTTCGAACACAATGCTGGAGTTGTGCAGAATTGGAGGTTGGCCGAATGAAGAAGTGTAGAGAAGTTTAACGCTGTTCAGTGTAGTGTTGATGGTGCACTGGGACAGGACTATTGACACTGTAAACAGCAGCGGTGGCAAGGTCGACGAGGAAGAGAAAGCGACGAATTGCAGTAGCTCCGCGTCTGTTCCCTCTAACACAAATGTTGACTTCACAGCACTCGTCGATACCACGCTCCTTCCAAGTACAGTCCCGTTGAAAGTATTGGGAATGTTGAAGAAAAAAGACTTTCCAGCGGTGCGCAATGACGAATTGACGACATGAATGATGATCGGCCACAACATTGCTCCCTCGCTGCTGATACTGTCGTTCGTTTCAGGAACCACAGCGGATAGCACGTGCCCTGTGCATGAGACGCTGATCAGCGTCAGCTGAAGTGACACTGCATTCTTCAAGAAAAACATTGGATCAAATTTCGAAGGGTCGGCTGTCATTGTAGAGTTTTCCACTATCACACTGACTCGCTGCACTCCGTATCCGTCGAGAGCAAACAGCGGTGGAGTCCCGGGAAAAATTGTTCGCACGGCAAGAACGGTTGACATTACCATAAGCCCTTGCACATCCTTAACAACAACAGATGTGCTTCGTGGCGTCAACGAGGCAAGAGTGTAGTGGTCCACGAGAGCAAAGGAAAAGGATGAGGCGGAGGAAGTGGAAGCCGTCCTCAACCACATCGACCCAGTCACGTTCGTCCCATTGAGGTGGACGGAGAGGGCACCGATCTGTGGGCAGCCCGGGGCTAGCACGATGAGACTGGTGCCTTGAATTGGTGAACAGATGATGTAACTGTTGTTGGCACACACTATCGATGAGCCTTGGTCGCAACGCAGCGTCACACTTTCTATCCCACCGCTGATGTTACCGGTGATGAAGATAAATGCCCCCTCAAGGTAAAGTGTTGCGACAAGGACGACGCTGATGTTTCCCATGAAGGACGTTGAGGAGACGTACACGGGTGGGTAGGTCACGTTAGATGAGGCTATGGGTACCACGGTGTCGGATAGATACGTGATGTCTACACTGCAGCCTGCTAGTGTCGCGTTGTGTGCAGTAGTGGAGGAAGACAGTAGTGTTGTGTTATCACTGATAATGACTTGTATGGGGGAGTTGAGAAGTCGGATGCTGACCACTCTGCTGTTGATCGTTCCATTGCTCGCACATCCAATGACCCATACAAACCACTCGAAGGACCCAATGCAGCTGACATCGTACTGTCCCGCAAATACAATCAATACGGTGGCGTTGGTGTAGTTAGCGGTCGTACAATGAAGCGCTGTACGCTCCCCTGACACCACAACCATCAGTAAGTGAAGAATCGCTGCGGCAAAGAATAGATAGCGCACTACTAATGGCATTTGATTTGTCTCGTGTGGATGCTCGAGACAGCCATAACTGACTTTCTTATCGTTTAGGTTCAAGAATGAAGGCAATAAGAAAACATTTTAAACCGATGACGACCGTGAGTGTCATTGAGTTGCTCACAAAAGAAGGGATAATGTGATAGAGATTCGACAAATAAAAAAAGATCATTGAACAAAAAGACCAAAAGGCATGAGAACTACGCACAGCCTCAAGAGTAGTGCTCGCAAGAAGAAGAAAACACCCAAACTGGAACAACATAAAATTATTGGAGACCACAACGCACACGCTAACAAATGATCTCAAGGGGGGAATCAACAAGCTTGTCAACCAAAAAAATCAGGGAACCATCATTGTTCAATCCAGCACTGAGCAGGTTTGCATTCTCTGACATGCCAGCTCCACCAACGACCGCAGCGCCTGCTCAACCACTTGACCAGTTACTTTGCGCTTGCTCATTTGCATTTTCAGTTGTTCAATAGAAACTGACATGCTCGCCTGATCAACTTTGGCCGTACCGCACGGTGCTTCACGCCACCGATAAGGTTCTCCCTGCGCCTCCCCGCGATCTCGATGCTCCAAAAAAGCACTGCTATTTGAAGGCAAGCGTACCAGCAGACAGCACAACCACAAGCACAACTCCCAGCAGTGAAGCAACTGCAGCGATGCTTTCAGCCGCATCGTCCGCACCAGCAAGGCTCAGCACAACGCTCAGCAGACCAAGCAACCCAAGCACAATCCCGCTCCACAGCTCAAGGCGCACGCTGTTCGGACGCAGCGCAACAAGCGCGACCACCTGCACAACGCCAAGCACAACCGCGCAC
>CYKH01000263.1:8955-24538 GCA_001460835.1 Bodo saltans | reverse complement strand
TATTCCACGCAGTTTCACAGACGTCTGAGTACTCACTGATGTAACCAGGTACAGTGCATGGGGGCTGCGACGCAGGAGGGACACTGATCGCTGTGCACAGATCAATCGTCCAAGTGTACATTGTATTCCCTCCATTGTACAACTGATTGATCTGGAGAGGAACTACGGGGAGTTGGGACAAATCGTAGCCAGCGACAATGCACTGTGTGGCGGGGGGGGGGGGCGTGGGAGGTGACGGTGTCGGCGGCGGGCTGCACACCTGGCTGGTGGTGAAGTGGAAGTCAAAGTTTAATGCTGCGACGTTGGTTCCCGTCACGTTAACGTTGCCCACTGGCGTGAGAGCGACACTGGTTCCGCACGACAGGTAAATGTTCGCGGTCCACAGGGGATGATTGGAATCGTCCGTTTCACCAAGGAAAAGTGATGCAGTGTTGTACCCCACAGAGCTGCCGGTAAGTTTCCCCCATGAGGTTTCACAGATGGTGGTCGAGTACTCCGTCACGTAGCCAGGCAGCACATTCCCAGAAATCTGCGCTTTGCACTCCGTGGCGGCATTTGGCGGAACGCTCACAGGGCCGCACAAGCTCACCACCCATGTGTGCATCTCTGAGGTTCCTTGATAGTCCTGCTCCATATTAAGCTGAACCACACCAATGGGCGAGAGATCAAAGTCTCCGAGCATGCAATCACCGCTGACACTCGTGGCAGCAATTCCCATCAACACAACAGCAGACATCAGGACAAGAGACTTCCGCATCATTATCGCTTGAAAGGCGCTGTGTATGGTAGAGCTCGTTCTTTTTTGTTTTCGGATTGATAAGTGCCGCTGCGAGATAAGCACTAAAGGTTTCGCTTTCTAAAGTGAAAGTGAGATCTTATCAGCAAAAAAACAACAACAGCAAAATGAGAACAAAACACCTCTGCCCAAGGAGCACAACAACGTAATTAGCAACAAGGAGGATTGTTATGCACGCGCTTGAAACAAGAGAAGAAAAAATCGGACATAAATGAACTCCGTCGTGTCTCTTTCTTTTGTTGCTGTTGAGTTGGAAAAAAAAGAGTCCGTGATCAGCAAAACACCCTCTACACAAGCTGCGCAACGCCCGAGACCAGCAGTGTGTCATTGTAGGATGTCGTGTTGTCCACGTACGCAACCGCCGATGAGACATCGAATCGCAAGAATTGTCGAGAGCCTCCGACGGAGACAAACGCAAACAGCTCTGCAGCAGTGGTCGACGCAAACATGGGCTGGGCAACGCACCCAGAGTACGAAAGGAGCTCCGTGAAGATCGCAGTGACAGGGTCCAGAGTGCCAAGCACGCAGTTACCGAGGTTATCGTTGGCGAATGCGTAAAGCATCTGGGTGGGCTGGGACCACGAGATAAACCGAATCAGCGGCGTCGCAACGCTCTGAGAGGTGTTTCCAGTGATGCGCAGGAAGGCGGTGGTCAAGTCGGTGTCATCAGCGAAGTTGCCGACGGCAAGCTTTTGGTGGCGGTGGTCAAGTCGGTGTCATCAGCGAAGTTGCCGACGGCAAGCTTTTGGTCTGCGATGAATCCGGGCTGACCAGGGAAGTAGTTCAGCAGCCCAAAGTAGCGGGACGTCTTGGGGTCGATGGTGGACGCGTTCACGTACCACATGTACGGCAGGGCCGTGATCGGCGTGTACTCAACGGGCGCAGTGAAGTTCGTGAAGCGCGACAGCTCACGGCCGAACGGGCTCGTCACGGCGATGCCGAAGAATGTGTTGCGTGCGGCGCTGAACTCGAGGTCGAAATACGAAAGCCCAGACGAGATCTCCGTCGACACCAGCGTCAGGTCGTACGCAAGCTTGTACAGTGTTGCGTTGCCGATGGACTCGGGGTACGTGATAATGTGGATGAGCTGCGTGTTGGTGTCGACGCTCACCTCCACCAGGGGCCACTGGAATGTCCAGCGCAGGGCGGAGGTCTCCACCATCGTGCCGTTGGTATCGTACACAATCACCATCGCCACGCCCGACGACGGGTCCTGCACCACCGAGACAAAGCTGCCGGATGGGGGTGCTGGGGGTGGGATGTTGGCAACGTTGGGGAACGCGACGTCGTACAGAATGCCGCACTGTCCGCACGTGTACGTGACGTTGACGCCGCCGGGGCAACCACCGCCGTTGCCGATCCAGTCAACGTTGTACCCGCACTGCTCCTCCCCGGAGGCACGCTCAAGGCGGATGAAGCCAAGCTCACCAAAGGTAGCGGACCACGAGTTGCGAACAAGCCAGTAATCCTTCTGCAGCACGGAATCGTAGCCGTAGCCAATGAGCTGTACAGCATGGTCGATGGAGATGTTGTTCGCGTAGTTGCAGCCAGTGAAGATGCCACTCTCGTAGTCATTCCAAGTAGATGCATCGACGGCGATGGCAAGGGGGCCCTTCTTGACAAGGGCTTCAAGGGTAGCCGATGCGTTGTTGCTGTCCACCTGTGTGTACCCCGTGACGCTCACGAAACCGGACATGTTCGCGTTGAGCAGGCACATCCCACTGTCGCCGAAGTACGACGTGTAGCCGTACATCCACTCCTCGGTGATGCCGGTGCTGTTCTGCACGTACTCCCATCCGATCTGGGCGGTGGCGCCGTAGCAACCACCAGTGCCGCCGCACTGCTGCGTGTTGTTGGTGCAGGACGTGACCTGCTGTTGGCTGAGGGTGTACAGCTGGCCGGTTGCAAGAGCGTAGTGCGTCTCGATGGACTCCGTTGCAGCGTGCGCCCAGCAGCTGCCGCACATGCCCTGGTCCTTGACGGCGGTCAGCACTGGGTTGCCGCCGGTGAGGGTGCCCACGTTGCGGTAGTCGACGGATGCCGGCAGCGTCGCACCAGCGGCGGAGTACGTCGCGGAGGGGGCGGGTTGCTGCACCTGGGAGTTGGGGAGGCGGCCGTTCATGGCGGCGAGCTCAGGGGCCGTCAAGTCGGTCAGGTGGTTGACGCCCTTCTTGTAGCTCGCACCAGAGTTCACATTGAAGAGAGCGTAGTGCGTCTCGATGGACTCCGTTGCAGCGTGCGCCCAGCAGCTGCCGCACATGCCCTGGTCCTTGACGGCGGTCAGCACTGGGTTGCCGCCGGTGAGGGTGCCCACGTTGCGGTAGTCGACGGATGCCGGCAGCGTCGCACCAGCGGCGGAGTACGTCGCGGAGGGGGCGGGTTGCTGCACCTGCGAGTTGGGGAGGCGGCCGTTCATGGCGGCGAGCTCAGGGGCCGTCAAGTCGGTCAGGTGGTTGACGCCCTTCTTGTAGCTCGCACCAGAGTTCACATTGAAGTCCAAAATGTGGGCCAGCTTCCTCTGGAAGATGCTTTTGCGCATCTCATACTCGTTGGAGGAGTGCGACTTGTGGAAGTCGGCGAGGTATTGATCAAATGTGTAGTCTGCAGTGAGCTGGTGCCACTTGGGGCGAGTGGCGACGGTGCACACGGCCAGCACCGCGAGCCCGACGAGCAGTGTGCGTGTAAGCATTGGAATGTTACCTGACGCGGAAACAACAACAAAAAAAAAAACACGAAGGACAACGCTTTTTTCAGAAGGCTAAAGTTCAAATACCTGACGGTGATTCTTCAAAAAAAGAAAAATCATTCCCCGCTTTTACGAACCAAGAAAAAATCACGCGCAAAATGACATAAATCGCTTCAGGAAGATTTTTTAAAGTGGAATGAATTTGGGCTCATATTTTGTTTGACGACCTCGCACCTTGCAGTATCGCCGTTGTTGTTAGCATCCGCTGTTGACACGATTAGAGCGTTAATACAGCCACGCCACGCCAGACACAAGCAAATCATCTGAGTACGACGCCACTACCTCAACAGTTGCCGTGGACGACGACACATCAAATCTAAGAAGCTGACGAGGACCTCCCGTCGTCGCGACGAACGCAAACAACTCCGCGCGCTTGCTGGATGCCACCATCGGCTGCACGATGCTCCCCTCGTAGGCAATCAGCTCAGTGAACACACCAGTGGTCGTGTCAATGGACACAAGAATGGCGGCGCCAAGGTTATCGATGGCGAGGCCATAAAGTGTTTGTGCCGGCTCCGACCAAGAAATGAAACGAATCAGAGGCGTGGGAACGAGCTGTGTGGGGTTCAAGGTGAGGGTCAAGAACTCCGTGGACTGAGCTTGAGGGTTGGCGTAGGCACCAACCGCCAGCTGCTGTTGGGCAGTCACATTCGGCGTCCCTGGGAGAGCGTAATTGAGCAGTCCAAAGTACCTGGTCGCTCCTGAGTCAAAGGTAGAGGCATTGACGAACCACATGTACGGCAATGACGTGATGACGGTGTGCTGCACAGGTGCGTTAAAGTCGGTGAAGTGGGAAATGTCACGGCCGTAAGGGCTGCTGACCGTGACGCCGTAGTGCGTGTTCTGACCTGCACTGTACTCCAAGTCGAAGTAGCCAAGTCCGGAGGACACCAACGGCTCCATGGAACTGAGATCGTAGGCAATCTTGTACAAGGTCACATTGCCTGTGGGGTACGGGTACCTGACCACATACACCTTTTGGTTGGCGATGTCTGCACTCACCTCCACCAGTGGCCACAGGAAGTCCCAACCAAGCGACGCATAGGCCACGAGGCTGCCGTTGGTGCTGTACACAAAAGCGGAGGCTGCGCTTGTGGAGGGGTCCTGCACCAACGCAAAGAATGTGCCTCCAGATACAATCGAAGCAGCGATAAGGAGAGTGACGACGAACAGGCTCTTCATGGTAAGTTGCCTTTCCAACGTTTCTTTCGAAAAGAAAAGAAGTGGGATACAAGACTGCAGCAGAATCGAGGATTTTAGCCAAGCTATTTGGATAACAATTAAAATTCGAAATTTTGAGTCATTTTCGTTAGTGTCGCGAGCAAGCACCTTAGCAAGCATCGTACTTGCAAAACGGCACACGCAGGTACACAAACACACAACGTATCAAGCATGCAACGATTTATCCCTCCCTCGTTTTGTTTCATTCTCGCCTTTTCTTACACCTGTTGGTATGACGATCCCTCACCGGCGTAGGGACCTGACTTGCAAATCAACGCACGAATCTTCTGTACAGAGAAGACCACGCCCTCCTTGATAAGGGATGCAAAGTCCTTCCAGAACTCCGCGTGGGGAATCAGCTCGAGGCCGCGCTTTCCTTGCTGGATGTAGAAGAAGAGAACAGTCACGATGACGTACACAAATGCGCCAACGAAGACAACAATCACGAAGGCGCAGCCACCACCGCACGCAGGGGGCTCCTCAGCACCGGTGGGGCCACCAGGGGGTGGTGGGACGACTCCATTGCACACTTGGCTGGTGGTGAAGTGGAAGTCGAAGTTCAACGCTGCGGCGTTGGCTCCCGTCACGTTGACGTTGCCCACTGGCGTTAGGGTCACAGTCTGACCACACGCGAGGTAAATATTGGCCGTCCATAAGGGGTGGTTGGAGTCGTCTGTTTGACCAAGTGAAATAGACGCAGCGTTGTACCCAGCTGAGTTGCCGGTTAGCTTTCCCCACGAGGTTTGGCAATTGTTGGTCGAGTACTCCGTCACGTAGCCGGGCAGCACGTTACCGGAGATTTTCGCTTTGCATTCTGTGGCGGTGTTTGGGGGAACGCTCACAGGGCCGCACAAGTTCACCACCCACGTGTACATAGCGGAAGCTCCTTGATAGTCCTGCTCCATGCTAAGCTGTACCGTTCCGATCGGGGAGAGATCAAAGTCTCCCAGTTTGCAATCACCGTTGACGACGCCTGCAATTCCCACCAAGACCACAGCAACGGATGCCAAGAAAAGAGACGGTCTCATTGTGTGGCTCTAAAAGGTGAAATGTTTTGATTTGCTTTTGTTTCCGCCCCTGGTAAAAAAAAGTGACAGTAAAACTGCAGGAACTTTGTTATCAATCATTGACGTTGTCTACGTAACTCAATTCTATTTGCTACTCATTGTGTGCTTATTCTTTTCCTGCAGCGGTCTTGATAGTTTTGTACATTACACGAGCCGAGGGAGAGCTCTGCAACAGGTGCGGGAGGAAAAAAACAAGGTACACCGAAGTAATAACAACAATACAGCGAGTCTCTCACGCACGCCAAAATAGAGGACGATTGCGCGTGTGGTAACAGGTTCCCTTCAAGCCTTTAGGAGCACATCGTGTCAACGACGTGGGTGATTTATTTCTTCTTCTTCGCGTCCTTGGCATTCACCTCAGCGACAGGCTCCAACGGGGCTGGCGGAAGTTCTAAATGGCATGACTCCCACAAGGGTGGTGGGATCAACAAATTCTCTCGCTCCAAACTACGCTGTACCTCAAAGAGTCTGCTGAGTAGTGCCGCATGCTCCGAGCGCAGAAGGCCGCCAATGCGTACAAAGCGTGCACCAAGAGCCACTGCCACATCAATCGTTGCGCTGCTGCTGGTGGCGCTGCTCTCATTGCTGTCGCCGATGATGCCAATCGTGGCACCGGGGTACGCAGCCCGGAATGTACTGGCACATCGTACGGCGTGCGTCAGTGTTCCGTGATCACTAAGGCGCATCATCATGTGGTTCACCAGCATCTGTGGTGCGTGCGTGGCGATGGCAGTAAGATCGCCTCCGAATACATGTTGCGAGGCAATAACAGTGGTGCTTCCTACACGATGCATCAATCGGCGCATTTCTGCGTGATCGTTCTCGTGATGCGTGTCTTCAATGTACGCAATCTTCTTGTCGCGGCAAAGCTGAGCAAGTGCCTCGGCAAGTTGAGCACCGCTGTACTCGGTGCCCTCCACGAAACTGTACTTGGCGGTTTCTGTACGGAAGCACAGGGCTGCATCCACGACGAGACCTATCTGGAAGTCTACACCAATGGTGGCGCCACTCTGGGATTCTCTCACCGCTTCTTCTACTAGCTCTACGACGTGAATGAGCGTCTCGTAGCTGTTGAACTTGATGCTGCCGTCGGGATTGGTGGGAGGGTCGTCTAGTTTTTGGATGAGGTAGTCGTAGACCGCCTGAAGCTGCTGCACCAGACGGGGCGAGAACGCAGCGAAAGCGCCACATTGAGTGCAGGTGGGGGAGGACACAAGTGGGGTGTAGGGATCTGTTGTGGTGGGACTTCCTTGCTGCTGCTGCTCACCAGTCAGGTTGGCCTGTACGGTTGCCGTTGCAGTGCTGGTGGTAAGGCCGTTGTGGAGTGGGATCAGGCATACCTCACGGACACGCACCTTACCCATATGACGCGGCTCGGTGGAGAAGATTGTCACAATCGGCCGAGGCAAGAACATGGCAGCGGATGCTAGGTGCGGAGGAACACCAGGAACTACCGGCCTGGTGACGCCGTTTAGTGAACCAAGGTAGCGATATAAGGGAGTCTGCAGGATCGACGCCGCTGCCTGCGCTACGGATATGCTAAGTGCGGCTGCGGTGGGGGCTAAGATGGTCGACAGGGTGGACGTTCCGTCTGCAGTCGCAATCACTTCATCACACGTGCTCTGGTCCACGACAGACTTTCCCAGCAAACTAGCGGCAACCGTAGCATTCACGATCCGAGCAGAAGCCTCGTACCGCTGAGCGGGTATGATGGGCTTTGGCTTGTTCGCTTGAGGGTCCTTGGGATTCACTGGGCTGGGAGCAGTGAGCAGAGGTGTGGCAGCACGGGACAATGTGCTAAATGTCAGCTTTCGTGCTGTGCCAGGGTGGAGAGCGAGAACTGGCGATGTCCCCATTGTCCGCTCCACCACCTTACCACTCGCCAGCTTCAGCGAGAATGCTAACGTGTACCCCCCGTGACCATCAGGCACTTCGACTGCCTCTAGAGACTCAATCACGTCGGCCGCAACACTACTCTTGAAGTACTGTGCAAGAAATGCCTCCGGCTTTGAGGACTTGGCCGCGTAGCAAGCGTTAGCGCCTTCCGTCAACACCTTAGACAAGTGGACATGCTCACAGTACGCGTCCCAAGATAAATGATGCAATGCACTGCTAGACATTTTGGCAGGTTTTCCTCTCCTCTTCTTACAACAAATGTGACAAATGTGTTTCTTCTAGCTAACTTGACGATGCAGTGCAAAAAAGCGAATTAAAGCAAGGATTTCTTTTTGCATGGGCAAGAAAGGACACACGACGTGTGATTTCATCCGTAGCTTTGAGCGATAAGTAGAAGCAACAGTTGTGGTGCAACAAACAACAAAATATCGTGTTACCCTTTCTCTTCGCGCGACATCATCGAAGTTCTTCATAGTCAGCAGCGCTCGTTTGACTCGCCTCTCGCAGCGCAGTCCTCGCTCCTGCGCTGTTGTTCTCGCCCATCCTAGCTTCCACGATGCCGCGGTGTACGATGTAAGCATTTCCTCTGCTGACGCGGCGACACGTGAACGAGTAGAACGTGTACACGACGCCCTCCTTGACCAAACCTGCAAAGTTTGACCAGAAGTGTGGATGCGGCAGGACATCACGTCCACGCTTCCCCTCCGCTATGCATTGATACATCACCATTCCTAAAACGTAGAAGAACGCACCCACCACCAGAGCGCCAAGGAACGCGCACCCGCCTCCGCACTGGAAAGGAGTGCCCGAGGCGGGAGAACACACAACACTGCTGGTGAACTGAAAGTAGAATTGCAATGCCTGTAAGTTGTCCCCCTCCACCGTGACCACTCGGGCCTGGGGCTGCAGTGCTACAGTAGACCCACACGTGACGTCGAGCACCGCCGTCCACCCAGGGTGGTTGTCGACCTCGGGGCGTTGTCCATAGACGAATTGCACCCCGTCGGTTCCTAGGAGAGAGATGGATTGTATGGTGGTCCAAGTCGTCTCGCAAGTGTCGTGTCGATTCTCAATGACGTAGCCTACCACGTCAGGATGGGAGAGGTTAAACGGGTCCTGGCACGCCGCTGCCTTCCCTGCGGCAGGAAGCACTGGAGAGCAGAGACTTACCGTCCACGTGAAGACATTCTCTTCGTTTTGATACAGTTGGGGGAGGTCTATAGAGAGAGGGGGGATGGCGGTAAGGTTCATCGCGGCAGCAACATCTCCTGTGGTGCACGATGTAGACATCGCATGAGCCGATAACGCTAGAAGCTGCGTAGTGAAAAAAATTGTGAAGATTAAAGCCATCCAGATCAGGGATTGGGACACGAAATAATGTCTTCCTCCTCTTTATTGGATTGGAACCAGCATAAAAAATAAACGAGCAAACAAGTAAACCACGGATCAACAAGAATGAAATGCAGGAAAGATAATACGGCCCGTCCATTCTTTTCATCTCTCGCTATTTTACAAGAGTCTTCCCTCAGGTTTTGAATGGGCTTTACAAGCATATCATTCAATTCTCTCTACAATCATGCTGGCCTTGACTCACCACGACGGTGACGGTGCACCAGTGAATAGCTTGCTATGTTTCAATGCTTCCTGTCGGTCCAAGTCCGGTGTAGTCTCACGCAGCCACTGCCTGCGGCGGTGCAAATAAAACAACGTTGTTTGAGGGAGCAAGTTTGCCGAAGCAATTGTCTGAAACGGACCGAGAACATTACCGTTGTCCGCCAGCAGCTCTCCGAACATCGGCAAGTACCCAGTGGCCATGAAGTACATCCACAAGATGCTTTCAATGGTAGTCGTGGGGGTGCATGGGACTCGCACTAACGATCCGTTGGCAATAGAGCGGATTGTGATCAGTTCGTGGTTAGGGTAGAGGTGCCGTTGTGCCTCATCCCATGCTGCAGGAAGAAGTCGCGTTACGGCGTTGGTCAGCTCCCCGCTCCACCGCCCAGACATGGAGTCATAGTACTCAACAAGCACCTCATCCCCAGGGAGGATGCGGAGGTCACTAAGGTGGGGGATGCCAAAGTCTTCATCGATTGGCACAAAGCGTCGTGGTAGGCGGGTGCTCTGCAGCGCGCTGCGTGGGGGACAAAAGCTGACGATGTACCCACCGCACGCACGTGCCGCGTCTGCGCCGTACACGTCCTCCACTTCGTCGTGAGTCCAAGTGAACACGCCACGATAACCGTCACCGCCGTCCTCACGCCCTCCCGTCGCTCCGTCAGCGCCCTCAAAAAAGATTTCTTCATCCTCGTCGTCAAATGGCGCGGCGCGTGACGGATTGCCACCACCCGCTGCACTCCCTCCGGAGTGAACAAGGTAGCCCTCTCCTCCATCCTCGCCTTCGTTCACATTCGAGACCAAATACCGCGCCACATCCGCCAAGGTCCATTGACCAGTGAAGGGCACCTGATACAGCCAAGGCAGTCCATCTTTGGGTCGGATAAACGTGAGGCTCACTGGGTCCTCCAGTGACGCGCAGAAGCCTAAGGCACAGAGACTATCTTGCGCGGCAAGGTAGCGCGGTTCCTGAGGGACAAAGCATCGACGCGTATCAAGGAACGCGCTATCTGCTGACTTGGCGTTGGCGTCACCTCGGGTTGCGTGATCTCTCTTGCTGAGTCGGACATGGCGCAAATCTCGAGGGGCGAGCCGCTTGGACACCTGTTCTAGGAGATCAGTTACCGTCATTGTAGGGGACCAAGGGACGGGCATGCGGATGCCCAACGGCTCAGCACACACAAGATAGATTTCATGGTAGAACCCATGCACGCGCAGAAGAGGGGGAAAGCGAAATCCCAACGTGAGCAGCGTCGCATCGAGTGGTAGTTGCTCCCCGGTATCAGAGCGGTGTATCGACACTGGGCCGGTGGGCGGACGACGATACCCAACTGCTCCTTTTAAGCAATGCTGAATCAGCGTGGCCCGAAGACGAGAGACAGGATGCGACATGCAGTGAGCGACGGTAAAGGATGTCTTGCCATGAATTGGCACGTTGGATTGGAACGACACTAACACGACCGGCTCGTCAACTTCGTCTTCTTGCGCTTCTGAGCTCGCGCGAGCTTGTTGCGGAGCTCCTCCTCGTAACGGGGAAGAATGTGTTGGTTGTTGCTGCTGTTCCAACGCAGCGCGTTGCTGTTGCTGTTCTTGCTTCTCTTGGCGCTGTCTTGCAATTTGATTGACGTTCGAAAACTTCACTGGCTGATACGCCAAGTCCTCATCGGCCGTGAGGATCTTTTGCTTACGCTTGGATTGCTCTACAATGGCAGATGTGAGAGGGATGCCCTGCTCGGTATCGTCGTCGCCAGTTGGGGGCCGCATGGGTGCAATGATAGCAAACCTATCATCGTTCTCGAGGATGAAGCTGCTCATACCGTCTAAGTGTGTTCTGCGAAACCCAAATTGAACAAAAAAACGATCATCTTGGGTGAAACACACGTATCAGCAACTCACATAAACGAGGTTGTCTCCATAAAATCGGCAATAATGATTCAAGTACGAGCGCGATGAGTTGTTATTAGATATTGATCCCCTTCAAAAAAGCGCAATGAAAGCAACACACACACAAAGAAAAAAGTTACAGTCGCCTCAAAGTCGTTGGAAGCGAATTTCACGCAGCTCGTCGCCTTCCGGCGCTCCAGCAAGAACACTCTCTGCTGCATCTGCAAGGTTGTTCCACAACATTCGTCGATCAGCAACAGTGTCGTCGGCTGTTGTGTTGGAGCTCATATGCTTGGGGTGTGGCAGGCGATCTCGCCAGAACCCGCCACTTGTTGCGCGGGGCCCAACCTCATCGCTGCTCGCCAGCCACGTGATGGTGTCCGCACCCTCATCAGGGCTTCGTAGCATCGAGAAACGTCGGGTCCATTTGTAAAACCCTGGAAGACTGTACTCCACTCCTGGAGTATCCACCCATCCTGGGTGCATGCAGTGCACAGCAGCCCCACACTTGGAGAACAGCACCTCGGCCCATAAATCCGTGAGCACCACTTGAGCCCGTTTCGTGCGAGCGTACGCATCCACTCCGTCGAACTCCTTGGGGCTATTGTACGAGAGATCCTTGGGGAACAACTTCGTGCTGTACATGCCGCCCGAACTGACGTTTACCACGCGTGGTCTCTGTTGGGCTGGTAAATCGGGAGAAGCTGGCGGCGTTGTGGCTGCAGGAAGTGTTGTCGTCGAAAGAGGTGACGGAGTTGATGCAGCGGGACGGAATGTGATCAGGTTGGTGAGAACATAGTGGGAGAGCAGGTTTGTCGCCAACGTCATTTCCACCCCCTCGCCCTCTGTGAAGGCTTTTGGCTCACCCTTGGGTACCAATACTCCGCAGTTGTTAATCAGCACGTCTACTGGGCCTAACCTCTTCGCTAATTGTGCAACCTCGCGGATGAGGCTCATGTCGCACAACTCGACATGCAGCGACACAGAGGTCACTGGAGGCACTTGCGACGCCCAGAACTTACGAATCTCCTCGCACACGGTGTCAGCTTTGTTTTGATTCCTTGCGACAAGAATCACCGAGGCGCCAAGTCCAGCCAACTGTCGACAAGCCGCAAGGCCGATACCAGACGTTGCACCAGTCACCACAACACGGCGACCAATCATGGTCTGCGCTGGGGGAGAGGTGGTCTTCGTGCTGACCGCACCGCACCGTGCAAATCCAAGGATGCCTGGAAGTACAAGTGCATCCTTTACCTTCGTCCAGCGTGATGGCTGGGGCTCAGGAAGGCGTGATATCATACGTGTGTGTGCTTCTGTCAGAAAAGAGGAAAAGGAACCTTAGGAAAGGGGCAACTACTGTGTGTCTCTCTGTCAGAAGTTGAAAGGAGACCAGAGAGGAAATAGGCAACTCGTGCTGGGCACCAACCATCACGGTCAAAGGGGGTTCGCATCAATTGCAGTAGCAACAAAAAGTGACTGGGGTAATGTGACATGTATTTGCGTTGTGCAAGGCACAGGTACGTGTGTGACCGCGCGAAGGCACGAGCGAGAGATAAAGGAAGACAGAAACTTGATTGTGTCATTACTGCGCATAATAGCATACCAAAAGCACTTCAAAGACAGCCCCACAGAAATGCAGTAAGTTTGACGCCCCTGGCCACACGTCCGCAAACAAGTCCCCGATAATTTCACACCCTAAAGCGAACATGCACAGACCCGCTTTCTCGCCGATATGTTTCGGTGCTACGTTTGCCGGTACCGTGGAGATACGCAAGAGTACACCCATCGCCACCGCCAAGCAGCCTTGGGCGTGGTGGCGAGTCCACATGTTGTAGAAAATAGGAAGAATCATGAAGCCATGAGCATTCTTTGCAAATTCTCTGAGCGCATTTTGGCGATGTTTCAATAGCTCTTCGTTAACGCGCTCCGTTGTGGCGGCTTCGACACGCCGGAGTCGTTCGAGTTCAGCAAGCCGTGCACGCTCTCGTTCCTCCTCGGCACGGCGCTGTGTGCGCTCAAGTTCCGCTGCAGCTCGAGCAGCTGCCTGCCGCGACGTATCGGCGGTCTCTCGAGTGTTGTGATTTCCCATTCAATTCCAGATCGAACCTAATGAGGGACTTCAGATTTTCACCGCTCTCGAGGTTGCGACAACAACGAGAGACAAAATCATAACAACTTTAACAGTTGTCAACAAATTGCGTAGAACAAAACAAACAGAAAGGGACTATTGACAGTAACAACAAAAGCAAAGCCGCTAACGATGTAATGAGCCTTCCTCGCACAATCATAAATGTTTCCACACATTTGGATGGATCCTTGTGTTCACCTCACGTGAAATGCAAAGGCAAAGAAAACGAGCAGTAAGTGGTGGTATGTGCGTTTTATGTGGCGGGAGCTACTAATTCTTCAACTCCGCTTCGTTGCAAATGTGCATTGTAAATGCGTGGAATGACAAGAACCCTGCCTCACCCATATACCCAGTTGCATGCAGCCACCAAGCAATGTTAGGGTATTCCTTATGAATGGTGGACGCCAGCATTTGTGCGACGAGCGACATGAGGCAGAAGAGTGCGCTAAACGCCGTCACTGTATTCTGGACTCCTGTGCGAAACGTGCTATCGGTTCTACTCGCCACGTAAATCAAAATGCCGATCGATATGGCAAGGCCGCCTTGATACTGATGGTCATGCAGCATGTTGTACGCTACAGGTGCCATGGCGGCGACCGACACTACGCGACGCAATGTGCGTGCATCACGGCGACGCGCACGTTTCATTTCTTCTTCTACCCGGCGCCGTACTTCCGCCTCATCAACTTCCGCTTGCGTAGCAGTGCGAGTGTTGTTGTTTCCCATCTTTCAAGAAAGGATTTCAATGTGAAGTGTGGGACTAAATGAAATTTGTATCGGTCGCTTCATTTCAGGAAAGAATTAAAAAAAAGAACGTCGAGGTTGGATTTCACACGATGGACGAGGTTTGAATCGAAAGATGCCAAGCACTCATATTCAGTCAATCACCCTCTCTCTATCATGATGTGTGTGTGTTTGTGTGAAACATCCACCAAGGGGGGCGAGCATTCATACGGCACACGTAGTGTGTTTCTTTTCTCACCAAGGGGGGAGGCGAATGCCTCAAGCTCAGACCAACTCCACGTGAAGGGTCGCCGCGTCTACTGTGGACAGGTGTGCCTCGAATGTTGCATTGTATGGGACGGTCACTACTCGCACTTATGGTGGTGATGTATCCTCCTTTAGCAATGCTGCTGTGAGAACTTCGTCGGATGGCACGGATTGATTCGATAGAGAGAGAAACACCATCTTAATTGTCCTCTGGATGACGGGGTAGAGGAGAGCCAAGGGGAGGTGCACCTTTGGAATCAACCACCCGTCATGGCTGTAATGATCGTAGACCATCAGGCAGACAGTATCCTTCCGCAGGAACGGCAACCATACAGAAAAGGAGCCTTCAGAGACGATTATGTACGATTTGCTGTGCAGTTTGTTCCACTGTTGCCGAAATGTAAGGCGCCTCATGTTGACTACATCAAGAGCAAGTTTGTGCTTCCACGCAAATAGACGAATGGCTTTCCACACGGCTGGCCGGAAGCCACGAAACTGGTGAAACTCAGGCCGATGCTGAAAGGCTCTGTGCTCTACAAACACACTGTTGGAAACAATCTCAGGATATCCGTACTTTGCCTCAAGTTGCTTTCTTGCAAAAGTGACAGAGTTGACAATGGGCAGTGACCAAAACGTGCGCGCCATAGCCACAGCAGGCATAAACACAACCGGTGCATGAGACCAAACTGAAGTCTGCATTGGTAACACATGACTGCTCACGACGCTGCTGCTGTTGAATAGTAAACGATAAAATTCGGCGATGATTGCGTTCTGCTGGGAGATGCGGCCCTCTGCACTAACGACGTGAATGTCTGGCACAACAAGTAACTCTGTAGCACGGCTGCAAGAAGGGGTAGAGTAATGTAGCAGCTCCTCTGCAAAGGACGTGAGAAGTGCATGTTGACCGACAAAGCCGGAGGGGAAAAAGAGGGCATGATACGGCACCTTGGGCCACGACTCCCAATACACCCCAATTATGGTCTTTGGACCGTCGGGCAGATGGCGGTGGCTGGCATCAGTGCCCGCTACAGCCACAACAACCGTCAACGTCAAGAATGCAGTAGCAGAGCACTTCGAAAGATTAACGTTCAGTTCTTGAAGATTCGTCGATGGGAGCGCCAGCACAGTGAAATTTGTTCGCGAGGTCTGAATGAAGCCTCCTCGTACAAGGAAAGGAAAAAAAAAAAAACGACGTGAATGTCTGGCACAACAAGTAACTCTGTAGCACGGCTGCAAGAAGG